>JACXGI010019205.1:0-12407 GCA_016801175.1 Esox masquinongy
GCGTGGCCCCTCCTGACATGTACAGACAGCGTGGCCCCTCCTGACATGTACAGACAGCGTGGCCCCTCCTGACATGTACAGACAGCGTGGCCCCTCCTGACATGTACAGACAGCGTGGCCCCTCCTGACATGTACAGACAGCGTGGCCCCTCCTGACATGTACAGACAGCGGCCCATCCTCTCTCACCCTGTTGGCCTGTGCAGACGGGCAGTCTTCGAGGCGCACGCCAAAGGTGACCCCGGCGGTGGCCTTCTTTTCCAACGGCTTCCTCATGATGCCGGGGATGCCCCGCCTCCATGCGGCCTTGTCCCGGGGGGGGCTGGAATCATCTGACAGACCACAGAAAGCAGCTGTGTGAGAGCCTCCCCCCCGACACACACTCACGCCCCTCTACATACAGGACGGTCAACAGGCCGTCACCGAACACAGTCGCAACACACACCGCATCTGCCCGCGCGGGGAACGTCTCACCTCTATCTCCTGCTCTGGGGGAGTGGGGGCTCGGACTCTTACCCTCTCCCTTCCCCCCCAGGAGAGTGTGCCTGATACTCAGGGACTGCCGGGAGGTTTTGGGGGAAGGCTCAGTCTTGCTGCTGGGGACACTGGATTCAAGGGAGACACAAAGAAAGGTTAATGATATTCCGGCAGGTGAAATAAAGGTTTATGTACCGTAAAGGGCTTGTTGAATGGGTTTTGCATTGTGGTTCAGATTAAGAGGTTGTGTGAACCGTGCTGCATACCTCATTAAGGTGTTGTACTCTTTGATCTTTCTGCTAATCAGGTCTTGGCTCGTTATACCAGCGTTCTGAGACACAGAAACACAGACAACAAAACTCCCGGTCACACCAAAACGCAACGATCACAAGGTAAAGAATCAACGATCACAAGGTCAAGAATCAGCCATTCACGTTATGAATCTATGACGTTTGCACGATCAACGGTAACATTTCGACAGTAGCTATATCTAATCTTATTAAAGATCTTTAAAAGGAGTTGACAGGATTTTAGCCATTCACCACAAAAATGTGGGTCATGCTATTTAGGAAATCATGGGTTGGTCCCCAGTAGTGAAACACTGGGTGAGTCAGACCGCAAAGACCCAAGGCCAAATGAGAAGGGCCAAACAGCTGAACAAACAGCAGCTCTGTTGGCTCATTTCACAGGCCAACACACACGTTACCATAAAGCCAAGAATAACACATTCCTGGTAGGGTCCCGCAGGGGATGTTCTTGTATCCTAGTGATTCAGAATACAGTGAGCATGAAGAACCAGCATGAGGAGTCAAGTGTTAAAACACTGTTATAATGAGAGCTGTGTGACTGAACCTGACAGGACAGTAGCATTTGTGGGGTAAAACACCAAGGCAGCCGGGACAAACTCCCCGTTGCAGTGATCCCAACCGGAAGAACGGTTAACAAAGGGGGCTTAGTCTCTGAGTCCAAAAGCTATTGTTTCTACAACCAACCGAGGACCGTTAAAACCACTATAGTGAATGAGATGAGTAGCTGGAGTCTTGAAGCAGGCCCGGCTTGTTCGCAAGTGGCGGCTGGAAAGTAGGTTACTGGCATGTTAAAACTCGTTTTAAAAGAAAGATCCTGAGGTTTCAGAAAGACATGCGATTACAGTGAGAGTAGTTATTCAGTGAATTACAGCAGGGCCTCATTCCCCGACAGAACCTACCTCATCATCCACATTACTGTTCTCCTGGATGACTCTGATCCAGGACAGCATGTCATCCCTGCCCTCCGCCTGGAACAGGTACTCGCAGTCCGACGTGGTCAGACGCAGCACGTTCTTGCGTTTCGTGTCGCTGTAGGAGATGTCAATCAGGCAGGCCTTGACGCTGATCGGCTGGGGGTCGTCGTCGGACTGGGAGTGCGACGAGGCGTGGGAGATGCATTCCTTCTTGTCCTTGTAGAGGGTGAGCGCCTGGCCTCGCAGCACAACGTACATCTGCTTCCAAGACCTCGAACCTCCGCCCACGCGCTAAAGTGACGGAGGTTAAGAGACGAAGAGAGAGAGAGAGAGGATGTAAAACACAGACGTGTTCAGTAAAAAATGCCACGTGAAGATCAAAAGCGTTTGCGCAGTGAGCGGGTGACGGCCTTCACATTATCCTGGATAAATGGCTTCACATGTTCCTTTCCAGCTCCTTCAGTGGTAGCCGGCAACTTGGCTGTATGAAACGGGCTGTTGTGAAGGTGTATAGTACCTTGGTCTTCTCAGTGTTGAGCTGCCTGAAGTTGAGCCAGCCTTCTTTAGAAGAGTCACTGAAGATGTCGGAGGAGGAGTCCCTTCTGGAGCCAGAGTCATCTGACGACTTATGTCCGTCCAGAGCCTGCACGCACGCACGCACGCACGCAGATGTGACACAATCACAGCACCCGCTTGATTATAATCAGGAGGAGAGAGCCTGAAGAAGAGCCTAAACATCCACATAGAAGAACCTCCCAGGGAGTCCCTTTAAAAGTAGATATCTCAGGGGCATGAAAGCCTGTCTGCCTGACTCATCAGAATAACAAGGACAGGTGAGTTTATTATGGTGGAGGAACTTGAGATGATTGAGTCACAGACAGAAGGCATACAGCACATCCTGTCCACGTGATTAGAAACCCATTCCAAGGCACAGGAGCCAATACAAAGTGTTTTCAAACAACCAACAGCATCAAAGTAGTAGCATGTCCCAGTGGAGATTAGGGCTGGAAACTCCCTTTGACCCTACCGAACGTTTCACAGCAGTTTAATTGGCATTATCAAGCTGATGGTTAAACATTTATGGAGCCTTTTTTTTTTTAAAACCCTTTATACACTGTTCTAACTCTTTACACATTAAACACGTGATGGTTAATAGTTTATGGGGCTGTTCTAACTCATTACACAGCCAACATGTCGAGGTTAATAAACCCTGCACGGAGGTTTACTCACCTTTCTCAGGCCTCTCAGACTGGGGATGTGTTTACTGTTGGACCGTCTGGAGACGGTGGAGTAGGGGATGACAAGACACATTACACGACATTAGAGAGGAGAAATGAAAACCACTGGTGTATATAGTCCCATTAACAGGACCAAATGGCCTGTTTCAAAATGCCTCTCACCCTCTGCCGTCCTCCCTGTAGTTGTCCAGACCCTCGTCGTAGGATTTTGACCTCTCTTGTTTGGCGGCAGCGTCAGACTCCAGAAGAGCATTTCTGAGGGACTCTGGAGAAGGGAACATATCCAAAGTAGCGTGTTTTAGATTGGGGAGGCAGTGATGTGTCATAGCGGAGGGTGATCGTCGTGCATTTCTCTGAGGTGGTTTAAAGGCGTTATAACACAAAGAGCTGGGCTGATATTAAATTGACCGTTGGATGTTAACGAGACCCTTTTATTCTGAGGTGATTGGGCTCTGCTGCAGGCAGAAGCCGGGCCGCTTTAAAGCCTGTTTAAATAACTGGGTCAATGTCACGCTTCATCAAAACTCCACTGCTGAGTTCTATTTCATCTGTTATGTGACAGAAACATTAAGACAGAAACAACCTCGTGTTGGCTGAAGTGGCACTAGTACTTCCTCTGGTGATCTTGACCAGGGCCTATGGGGAATGGCAAACTAGTGCCATAGGTCAGAAGTCACCAATGATTGAAACAGACAACCGCTGCCCGCCTCGAATGACCACTTACCTTGGTCATGAGACAGCTGTCGGCGAATAAGAGGACAGGGGGAGGAGTTGGGGCGGCCTGCAGATGTCCCCGGAGCCACAGATATCACGGCGGAAGCGGGGATAGACGTGGCCTCGCGGTCAACACTGGGGCTAGCCGGCTCATCTGAAAACGCACAACACACGTCACATGACGGACATCACGGCAATTCATCACAGTCATCATCACTGTCCTCCGTCACTGTCGTAATCTTCATCCTTACAATCATAATATATGAAATGAACCTACACCTCTAATTACACTGCAGCTAAACCATGTAAAAGAATTCAGCTGAGTGATTGCTGTTGGGCATCATCAGCAAGCAGGCCACTGCAGTATTAAGGAAGTCCTGATGTAACCTTCTCATGGCACTACACCAACACCAGGCATGCTAGGAATGAGGATCTGACGTGTCCTGTTTCAAAAGGAAAGTGCGAAAGTTGTTCACTACCGAGCAGCCCTGCTCCACCCACTAATGTTCACTACCGAGCAGCCCTGCTCCACCCACTAATGTTCACTACCGAGCAGCCCTGCTCCACCCACTAATGTTCACTACCGAGCAGCCCTGCTCCACCCACTAATGTTCACTGCTGAACAGCCCTGCTCCACCCACTAATGTTCACTGCTGAACAGCCCTGCTCCACCCACTAATGTTCACTGCTGAGCAGCCCTGCTCCACCCACTAATGTTCACTGCTGAGGAGCCCTGCTCCACCCACTAATGTTCACTGCTGAGGAGCCCTGCTCCACCCACTAATGTTCACTGCTGAGCAGCCCTGCTCCACCCACTAATGTTCACTGCTGAGCAGCCCTGCTCCACCCACTAATGTTCACTACCGAGCAGCCCTGCTCCACCCACTAATGTTCACTGCTGAGGAGCCCTGCTCCACCCACTAATGTTCACTGCTGAGCAGCCCTGCTCCACCCACTAATGTTCACTGCTGAGGAGCCCTGCTCCACCCACTAATGGCCGCCTGATCCAAAATCAGCTCTCAGTACCAAGCAGCTCTCTGCCTGCAGCCATGGGGCTGAGGAGCTAAATTTAAAAGGCACTGTCCTAGTTTTATCCCTCCACCCGTCCCATCTACACCAGGGCCAAGGAGCAGCGTGAAGGAACGTCACCAACTAATTCCCTGAGCATCCATCACCAATGTAGGCCTGCTCTGTAGAATCACCCCCTCCAAAGCGACAGTCCAACCTTTTATGTTGACTGCATGCTGCTGTAACTTTTTCACAGACCATGTGTTTTGATAGCTTTCTTGGATAGCTCTAATGCAGCTATGATCCGACTATAATCATAATCCGACTGATGATGTTTTAAGACCATTTGTGGTAGCATTGAAACACCACAGCCTAGCATAATGAAACACTGGTTCTCTGCCCCTCTCTTAAGTGACATTTTTTTTTATTCCTGCCATGTGTTCTGTAAAAAGTAGTTGCACATCAGCTAGATATTGTAGAGCACATCTCAATTTCAAATGAATGCAAGCTGCTGTCCAATAACAGAATATGAGTGCCTTGCTTTTTCTGCATTTTGGATTTACCCAGAGTGCAATGGGTTTATGTTGTTAAAAGACCTTGATTCCTTCCTAAACATAGCAAAGTGAATGGAAACAAGACTCAAAAACAAACATTCTGAAGTGAACTAGCAAGAGCACCATGTCCAGTTTCAAAGACAGAATGAATCCAATAAGAACTTGGCAATTGCATTTTTCCCAGCCCTGAGTTTACATTAAAAGGTAACTGAGTTTAGTTAAAGAGGACACTACATGAAAACACACTTTTCACTGAATATAGCTATACAATAACATCAGCCATTGATGGTGGCAGTACTTCAAAAAGCATTGGCAACATTATAAGCTACGATAACTACACACCACCAACTCAACCTTCTGAGATGTAAAATGACCACATACACAAAATGAAACTTCCTACACAAGGTTCCACACTGCCCCCACCCGTCAGGGCACCAGAACGTACCGTCTGGTTCCTCCAGGGTCAGGTAGCGGCGCTCACACTCCTGGCAGGCCCTGCACCAGCCACTCTGGTCAAGCCAAGCCCAGGGCCCTAGCCCCACGCCCAGCCTGTCCACAAGCAGCATTGGGTCCGGGAAGGGATCACCAGTTCTGGGGTAGCGTCACCAAACACGGCCTGGCCCGAATCAGAGAGGCCAAGCACAAGAGCTTATCCCTCTGGCACAGAAACATCTGAGCTCTTTTGCCAGTACTGGAACCGATCCACAGGTGTGATGATCAAACTCCCATAGAGACATGATCCGTCAGAAGCCCATTCAAAAAGTGGAACATTAGAAGATAAATCCTCAAAGGAGAACTGTACTTCAAACTAATAAATATTTGAATTGAGAATTGGGAAGGTGAACGACCGTTTCAAATCTTCAAAGCTAGAATCCAGCAAGCGAAGGTGACCTAGTTCCAGCAACACTCATCAACATTTTCCCCAGATTCCAATAAATTCCAATTTGCACTCTTATCAGCCGACTGATCCAAGCAGAGACCAGAGCCTTGGGTAAAGAAGACTAGTGATCCTCTGCTTCTGCCACTGTCTGCCTCTACCAGGAGGGCCATGGGAATGGAATCTCAGGGCCCCTACCGTACAGACAGTGGCCTGGCCTTTCAAACGGGTCATTGATGAGAGCCCGAGGGGCCGGTCAGGCCTGGTCAATCGGACCTCTGTTCTCCGGATCACATCATGGGCACCAGGCCCAGAGTGGTGGCGCTGTAGCTGTCACACGCCCTCCCTCTCCACTGTCACTGTCCGCTTTGTCTGCACCTGGCCCCGACGGCATCACGGACGGACGCCCACAGGCACGTGTACGTGGAGCTCTTAACGTGACAAGGTCTCCAACGGGAAGCGCTCCTACTGAAAGGCAAATTCAAGGCTTTTTAATAACGACGTCAGTAGGGTCAGGGTGCATTCCAGTAGCATTCCTCAGCCCTACACCTTTGAGGTGAATGTGCAACGACCCCCCGCCAACTGAGGAGACAACCAACACAACAACGACATGTGACAGGCTTCAGCTAACCACACACTGTGTTGGTAGGCCTCAGCAGCACAACAACAACAGACCTACATCCAGCTCAGATTGACCAGCGCACACCGGCCGCAAAGAAAACAAGCACTGGCATGAAGATCAAAGTTAATTTGCTACGAACATCAGTCGGATCTCATTAGAGACACTACTTCCACTAATCCTCTGAGCCATCAATAGGAATATCTGTATAAATGTTACATAAGCCGAGACCGAGAGCTCCGACTGTTCCATTCCAACTTTACTGCCTTATGTTAAAACAGGAGTCTAAAGGCTACAACTGCTCAATACAGATATGTCCCACAGACGTGTGAAGCCGAAAATAGATGTGACTGATAAATGCTTTGCTGCCCTCTGAACCCACACAGCCCAGTTTAGGCTGTCTAGCTTTAGGACCAAACTCAAGCAAAGTTTTGTCTCGTGGGCCGTACTAAAATCACCATGCCCCGTCTCTGCCTCACTGTGACCTAGTTCTGTAGAACACACACCTGCAGAATGCACAATGTTCTTCTTCTGCGTCCGTTCAGAACACTAAGTGGATCAGCAAACAGGAGTGTCCCACATTAGTGAACCAAGTGTTCCAGAAAAATATGTTGATGTGTTTTAGCTGGAGTACATTCTGACTTAACTCATTTAAATCAGCAATATGCCTCCTGAAAGTAAATACCTTGCATACTGCGGGTTCTGAGAAAGGGGTGAAGACAGGACAATCAAACCAGGCTACAATATCTTACCACTGAATTGTGGCCTACGTTTATCTGTTTATACAATGCTACAAAATGCAGATAAAAGCCTTTTCAGCCAATTGATATTAAAGGACAATCCACAGACATGAAAAATAATCATTTTAAACTCTCCCACTTAAGCGGAAGTGACATTTAGAGAGCACTTCCTGTGAGGACAAATGTTCCCATCAACATAATAGATTTACCCACTTTATTAACCAATCAACTTGGTTCCTACAACCATACCTTCATTTGTAGGTCATTATCCAAGACTGAAAAATGTGTTATCTTTTTTGACTATCAGACAAACAACAGAAAGGACTGAAAAACAGAGTTCAACAAACACATAACATCCCTCATAGCTCCATGGAAAGAGTGGGAACAGATTGTACAATATGAGAAGAACAATATAGTCCAAAAAGACTCTAGTGGCACTGCTCATCTAAACAGTTTGTGAAACATTGTAAGGCCTTACCTGCTGTTCATTGACAACTACACTGAAAGCCGTAACAACAATCAGCTGTTTGATATTAACCTTCCCGACTGTCGAACTACTAAACGTGCATAGAATGTGATGAAACTAGATAAACAGCATAACAAAACAACAATATGCTATTGATTCTTGCTGCTAAATAATCAGTTGGTGAAGAGCCAAATAATCAACTGGCTTGGAGCAAAGAGGATCTAGAGACATTTCTTCACACTACTGCACACTAAGGTCCCTAATTAATACATAACAACATGCTATAGTGAAATGTTTTCATCAATTCTGCTAATAAGCAAACTAGATGGCCCCCACATTCTCTATCTATCTGTCAGAAACTAAAGTGGTGTAAAGCCATTTGGAAATTCAACATTTCACTGCTGCTGGCCATATTAAAGCCAGGAGGAAATGACAATGTCATGGTATATAACATGTATGTACCATTGATAAATGTACTCATTATTAGTCAGGCTTCACAGCCTAAGTCAGGCTGTGAAGCCTGACTTAGGCTTCACAGTTAAACAAATATAGATTGCTTTCCAATTTCTCTCTGGCGCCCCTGTAGGGAGACGTCTCACACTTTAAAAAGAATGTTGAGTGATGTTTAACTTACTATTTTTACTGAAGATAACATCTACGAAACTACTGGAATATCTAAACTCTCAAACACACCCGGATAACATCTTGTTATAGTGCATCGAATGTAAACCAGAACACCTTATCCCTCTCTGTCTGCCACCAAGGCTCCTTAACATTGGTGTAATTTACATTGTACATCCAGCTGAGAAGATCGACCCAGTATGAAATGAAAAACACTATTAAACCATGATTAAACCAAAGGCTTCTCTGCTAATCCAGAATTGAAAATCATCCCCTCTCTTCATCTACACCCAGGCCCACACAGAATGTTTGCATCTGACATTAGGATCACAGATTACCAATGTAGTTAGTAATGGATATCAGACCAAATTATGTTTGAGAAGTTTTAACAGAAACAAAAGTTATGAATTGTTAACTATTAAAATAAACATTATTTAATTACATTACAAGACAGCCACAAAAAAACAACCATATTATCTAGGAATACTAGAGACAATACAAAATCCTTTTAGTTCAGTTCATCATCTTTGGTACAACCTAGAAATGCATCCATCTATGGCAATGGATTAGAATTATTCAGTATAGTATTTTAGCCAGAGCTTGTCTAATTTATCAGTTGGCTGAAATCAACAAATATTACTCTTTCATAGATACATTTATATACGTCTTAATTCCAAAAAAGTGTAATTGCAGTATTTTTTTTATGGTTGACTGACGACGGCGCGCTGCTCATTAAATATTTCCATGAGAGTAGACATGGCGGTTTGACGGTAAGTAGCTTCCATTGGCAAGCTTATTTCAAGCTTTAAAAAAAAAGACTACCATAAAAGCAGTGTTAATCACATTCTCACAATGCTGACGTTTGCCAGCCAGCTAGCCATTATTATTCCAGTGAACTTAGCCATCTAGCCAGCAAGAGCAAGTTAGTTACCTTAGCTTTCGTGTTACTTGTGCGTAACTTCACTGGATAGCCTTGAGTGGAACAAAAACTGTTCATACAAAAACAACACTGTTGTGGGCTTATTCTATTTCAGAGGTGGGAAGACGTTTGTGGGCCACAGGAATCAAATGTTTCAATTTATTTATCAGACCAGTAAGTGTTTACTTTCCAGCAGAATATATATGAAAAAATATGAATATAATAAAAAGTAAGAAGAATGTTGTGTGGTCCAAAAGGATACATCTGGTTAGGTGGCTTGAAGGAATGTCTTCAATGATACTTGAAGAAACTGGGCCAGACAGAAAACACAGTGGAAGACCCTAAAACATGATTGTGTTAAGGACATGGCTGCTTGCTTAGTTAAGCGTACTTTTAATTATTTCCTTCAAAAGCACTGGCAAGCAAGCAAATCACGGTCAAACCACCGTGCTACACTTTCCCAAGATGAGACTCAGAGCCAAATTATATTCATTGAGCTTGTGGAACGCCCTCTTCACTGAAACATTAGATAGCATCAGTTCTTAAATAGACGGAAAGAAAGACAGATAACAAATGTTTCTATCAAAGGCTAATACTCGCAGACAATGCCGAGCAACTTATAAATAGGTTGGCCTCTGCCTTCATGTACATTCCCCCTTGCGCCCCACCTCTACATCAGAAACCTGTTTTCTGTCCAATCCCCATCTGTCCTGATGAACTGCTGCCGGCCCTAGTCTACCCTGCCTGATGCTCCTGCTGCCGTTGCCATGACGACTCTGCCCGGCGCCACGGGGTGATAGCGGTCTCCTACTGAGAGATCATGGAGTCAGCCCATGAGTCCCTAATGGCATACTGTTTCCTAAACAACCTACTACCTTAGAAATCCGGCCAACTAAACAGGGAACGGGAAGCATTTCGGGCCGCGGCCCTGTGAGGTGAGCGTCTCTTACCGATGAAGGGGATGGAGTCCAGGGATTCATCCAGGTTGCTGGAGGAGCCGGACGTCTGGCACTTCTCCCGCTTCTCGCTCAGCCGCCGCATGTGCATCTCCCGGCGCGCGTCGTTGGGCAGCCAGCACACACCGTCCGCCACCGGCTCCGAGCCGTCCTCGTCGTTCACCGCCAGGATGTAGGAAGGGTGGCGGAGCGGGCTGGGGATCTTCCCCGAAGGC
Organism: Esox masquinongy; assembly: GCA_016801175.1. Lineage (NCBI taxonomy): Eukaryota > Metazoa > Chordata > Actinopteri > Esociformes > Esocidae > Esox > Esox masquinongy. The sequence continues at coordinate 10,625 of JACXGI010019205.1, forward strand.
TTCTCCCTGAGGACCACTCCAGACTCTGAGGCAGAGGGGCCGCGACCGTTCACCTGGGGCTCTTGGCGAAGCTGGTGGTGGTGGGAGGTTTTCAGGATCCCAGGCCTCTGCTGCCTCTGGTGGGCAGTGGATAAAGAAGAGGACCTGTGGCCGGCCACTGGTGCCACCTCTCTCCCTGGCACCTCCCCGGTTGGCTGCATGGTCCCCGCCCGCCCCCTGCTCTGGCTCACATGATTTTGGGCTTTGACGCCATCTCTTTGGTCAGTGGGGGAGGGCTCAGAGCTGATATTCTTCCCTGGTTGAGAGGGTCTGTCTTGGGGCACGTTAGGAGTGACGTGAGGCTGATGCTGGAGCTTTTCTGGTCCTTTAGCATAGAAACTAGGGTTGGACATTGGCGCCCCCTGGAAGCCGTCCCTAGCGTAACCTGCAGGGGGTCGGTGATGGACAGGCTGTTTGGAGAGGCTCTGCCTGCTTGGGTAGCCCTGTCTATCCACCACTGGCCGGGACAGCTCCACCGGATCCACGTAGTCAAAGTCGGAGGAGCGAGCCCGGGCCTTGTGCGTCAACCCATCCTGGGACGCGCTGCGAGGGGGCCAGTTCCTGGGGTGGACCCCCCGCTCCGCCAAACTCATACGGTCTTGGGAAGAACTGCGCGGGGGCGGGTGGCGGAAGGCGTTCGAGGGTCCGTGGTAGTTGCGGTCGTGGGAGGTGCTCCTGCGTCGGAGGCCTTTGGGGTTGGGGCCCCAGCCTGCCGCGGGGATACGGTGGGACCAATTGAAGGTGCCCTGGCTGGCCGCTCGCAGACTGTCTAGTCTCTCCTGGATGGTCCGGCTACCGTAGGCGTGGATTCCCTTGTTGTCGATGTACTCCCTGTATGTCTGGTAGGTCCGCCAGTCGATGTTTTGGTTGGGGGAGTTCGGGTCAGGCGAGTAGTGTTGAGGCGGGACGGCGTAACTACGAAGGCTCGGCCCGGACGGGTAGACGTCTGTTTTCCGTGTCACGGGGTAGTGGGAGACTGACCCGGGGCGTCCCCTCATCAAGCCGGCGTCGGGGGGCACCCCTGGGCCGTACTCTACCCTGTGGGCCGGTCCCATACGGCCGATGCGGCCCATCTCCGGGTGTACCACCACAGTCCTCACGCTGTCGTTGCGCATGCACGCCGCACTCTGGGATTTGGGGTAGGGGCGCGCGGGGGGAGGAGGAGGGGACGGGGGCACTGGGATCTCCATGCGGTATCCCGTGTCGGGCGGTGGCGCCCCCCCGGGCCCCCGGCACGCTCCCTGTAAGGACGCTCCGACCGGGGAGGGGGTGTCTGCGGCCTGGGCCATCCCCGGGGGCTTACAGTCTACTCGAGGGTAGCATAACGGCGGCGGCTCTGGGATGTGACTGGCGTTTCCGCTGTAGGAGCTGTGTCCTCGGAGGTACGCGTCCTGGGAGTAGGCCTGGGGAGAGGAAGATCAGGGTCAGACACAGGCTACAGCCACAGAGACAGCCGGTCTCAGCCCACTCCAGGCCCATTCGCTCCAACCCTTCAGCGTTTGCAGATTTGGGAAGGGGCGACGACGAGCTGCTCTACGAGGCCTCCGTCTACAGACGACACCCGTCGGATCTGCACAGTTAGATAAGGTCTGACCGACAAGGAAAGGGCAGGGAGTAAAATGGACTCAGATTCAATAACGCGTCTCTAATAAGCCTGGTAATGGACTCTGGGATAGTGGACGTTTCCTAATGCTCTCTGCCAGGTATGTGGGCAGGGAGGGAGGGAGGGAGGGAGGGAGGGAGG
>JACXGI010019206.1:0-12372 GCA_016801175.1 Esox masquinongy
AATTTTCTGAGATACTGAATTTGGGGTTTTCATTAGTTGTCAGTTATAATCATCAAAATTAAAAGAAATAAACACTTGAAATATATCAGTCTGTGTGGAATGAATGTATACATTATACAAGTTTCACTTTTTGAATGGAATTACTGAAATAAATCAACTTTTTGATGATATTCTAATTATATGACCAGCACCTGTATATCGGCCCCAAGGCCTTCGTCAGAGCTTTTGGGAGTTACCCCAAACAAGCATGGGCATGATCACAAATTAGGCATCAGGAATTTGGGAGGGGAAGAGTTTTTTATAGGACAGATTAGAACAAACAAATGATAAAATGAAACAACTAGGCTAATAACATCCCCATAATGCTACTTTCTGCTCATTACAACAGTGCCCTGAGGCTCAGGAATGAGTAACACGTTTGTTAAGGGAATCAGGTGAGATTACATACCTCTGGTGGGAAAACATCAAGCCAACCCCCGTTTCTTTAAGGTGACTTGTGCGAGGTGACCTTTACGCATTCATCTTAATGACAATTTCATGAACCATTAATCTTCCGGTATCTGTTGGCTCCGATACCCAAGAGTTCTTCACTGTGAACATTTTTGACAGGACACACTAGGACATGAAAAGTAACCCTATACACCTGCATTGGATGGAGTGGCAGGCCGTGGCTGGTTTGTCAATATTGGCTATGGGCTGTAGCCGGAGTCTGTTCTGCTTTGTGGCTGTGAGGAAATGGTCGTGACAGCTGCTGAGTGGAGAGCTCCCCATGCAGAACTAATACATAGAGAAGGACAACAAACACAGCCTGCCCTTATGGATATGCGTGAGTGTTGTGCATGTGTGTACAGAATGAGGTTAGTTTAATGAACTGCTCTCTCACTCCCTAGAATGGTTTAGCTGAGGCTGAGGTCGTGGCCAGTAGTACTGGAACCCTTGCCAGCCATTTTTTCAAACTCACATTGTCTCCAAAATAAGTTAAACTGGAGCAAAATTTGGTCTCCACCGTTTTTTTTACTGGTAATATTGTGTTACACATCATCATTTCACTAGTAATATTATGCTACAATTATTTTCAATTGTGGAGCCATCATAGACTTGATGTTTGGTAGCACAGATTTCTGCCAAAATAACTTTAATCAAGTGTTTTTTTTTTATACCCATCGATGAGTTTCCTGCACTTCTGTGTTGGCAGTTTTCCCCTCTCCTTGTGCGAACTGCTCCAGTTACATATTTGAAGGTTGCCGCCCAACTACTCTTTTTAAATCTCTCTACAGGATTTAAATGGGATTTAGGTCTGGACTCATTGCTGGCCAGAGAACAATCCAATGTTTTTTCTTGAACTATTTCTGTGTGCTGAAGTGTTTTTAGGGCCATTGTCCTGCTGGAAGACCCATGACCTTTGACCCTGCTTTTTGACACTGGGTTTGACATTGCTATTCAAAATGCTTTGATAGTCTCCTGATTTCATTATGCCATGCACATGTTCAAGGCTGTCAGTGCCAGAGGCAGGAAAACACCCCCAAAACATCACTGAACCTTCTCCATGTCTGGTTGTGGGAAAAGGTGATCTTTTCTATGAAAGATTGTTGTCTATAAACTTAAAGATGCTGTGGTTTACCAAAAAGCTATTATTTTGGTCTCATCTGCCCACAGGATATTGTCCCATAAGGATTGTGGCTGTTCAGGTGTGTGCATTAGGATGTTCAGTTGTGTGCAAATTTCAGTCAGGATTTCTTATGCCTCTCTCTCAACAGTGGGTCTCCTACCATACATCCCCTTTATACTGAGTTATCAACAACTGGTGCCAATTCAGACTGTCATATATGTGTGTGTGTGTGTGTGTGTGTGTGTGTGTGTGTGTGTGTGTGTGTGTGTATATATATGTGTGTGTGTGTGTATATATGTGTGTGTGTGTGTGTGTGTGTGTGTATATATATATATGTGTGTGTGTGTGTATATATATATATATATTATATATACATACATACATACACACACACACACACACACACACACACACACACACACACACACACACACACACACACACACACACACACATACAGTAGATATAAAAAGTCTACACACCCCTGTTAAAATGCCAGGTTTTTGTGCTGTAAAAGAATGAGACAAAGATAAATCATGTCAGAACTTTTTCCACCTTTAAGTGACCTATAACGTCAACAATTCAATTGAAAAACAATCTGAAATCTTTGAGGGGGAAGAATAAAAAATAAAAAAACTCACAATTTAGGATTGCTTTCTGGTCGTTTTTTTCAACTGCAAACCAAAAGAAATAGAGTTTTGAATTTCAAATATTGTTTTTAGGAAATGGTGCTTTATTTTAATGAATTAGTTCAGATACAAACGTCCCAGTGTTTTTGGCCACGACTGAAAATACCACCAACGACACTTCATAGATTAGCCAATAAGGCAAACTCGTTTATAAGTCATATTTTTGTGGAGAAATTGACTGTTTTGGGAAACTATGGGTGAATATAATAAAATTATTGAATACAATTAGAATAATATAATATAATATAAATATACTTTTTATTTTGCCATTTCTGTGCATGTCTTTCTAAAATGCTTAATTTTTAAGCCATAATGCACTACTGCAATGCTGGCAAGTGTTTGTCTGTACAATGAAACGTGACAGACAAGGTGGGGGACAGGATTAGGAAACAAAGTCACAAATACATGCACACCTTGATTAGACACTGTTGTCTGTGCTGTTGTGGTGTCAGCTAAAATGAATATTATTTATTCATTTTAATCACACCTGCCAACAGGCATGGCTGTCAGAGCCGCATACCCGTACACACACACACACACACACACACACACACACACACACACACACACACACACACACACACACACACACTGTGAAAGTGAGTGGAAGAGAAACAGGAGTAATTGGGCTACTCCATTATTTATCTGAGCAGTTAGAGGTGATGAGTTTGTCCTTTCACACATTCTGCTACTTACATTGCTTGAAAAGTCCCCCCCCCACACACAATACACAAACACATTGGTATCACTACTTGCAGGGACCAAATTTGATTATTATGAAACTACAGTACCCTCTTTAATTACCGGGACAGTAATTCTTTTTTACAGTTATTTTGGCAAAAGTTTGTATTTTAAGTCAAACTAATACTGTGAGGTTCAGCTATATACTGTCCACTTTTATTGGTTTCAGCCCCCTATTTCAGGGCACCAAAAGCATTAAGACAGATGAATACAATGTCCAAATGAAGTATTTTTTTATTGTTTGGTTGCGTATCCTTTTCAGATAATAAATTCCTGAAGTCTGCAACCCATTGATGCCAGCTGACACTGGGTATCTTCCCTGGTGGTGCTCAGCCAGGCTTATACTGCAACCATATTCAGGTGTTGTTTTCAAGTATAGTAAAACAACTACACATATGCAGGAAGAGAGACGTTTAGATTGTTGTGTTCTCACATAATTTACCATCTTTCTCTGTCTCTTTGTCTCTCGCTGTTTCCCAGCATGGTTCTGTCCATCCTAGCCTCCACATTTTCAGTCTCCTGTGTCCCTGTGCTCTCTGTCTGCCTGCTAGTCTGGCTGATGCATTGTGCTGTCTGCGGCTTGTGCTACTCTAAGACAATGTGAGCTGTTAGCCAAGCAGAAATGGACACCAGTGGAGACCACACACACACACACACACACACACACACACACACACAGCTTTATTACAAAAACGTCAGAGACTTGGGACGTTTATACACTACGACAGTTTTTTATTTGGATGAACGAGACTTGATGGCAGATTTTGTGTCGGAGATAAAAATGTTTATAGTATAAACGATTGAAAATGTCAATTGTTGCACATCATCTTTTGTGGCAACGTGGGATACTCGTTACTGAGGTCCAAAGGTGATGTCTCGCTCAGTGTGTATTTGGAGTGGAATGAGAGGTGACGTAAGGAAGTCTGGTTCTGAAATCCTTCCCGCAAACAGAATTAAAAAAATATATATTTTCGTTGTTGGGACCGCAACTAAAATTGCCTCTCACTGGCACCTCAAAAAGTCTCAAAAATGTTTTCTCAAAAATCGCCGGCAGCAGCACTTATTCATTGAGGAGCCCCGTGTTAGTTTTACCAAACGACAATGAGATAGTGAGTTTAACCCAATAACTGGGTGTGTGTAATGACTGAAACAAACACTTCCTGTTGTTGTTGATCAGTTTCTGACTGTAGGTCCTTATACAACAAAAAAAAAAAAACATCACACTACTATCGCCTTGCTTGACCTTTGATATGGGGTCAGTAGTGTGGAATGCAGTGTTTAGTTCTCACCGGACATAATAATGGCCATTGTGTTCAAAAAGAGTTTGCATCTAGAAGCACCTGTTAAGACATTGGGCAGATGAGTCAAAAGTGATGATGATAAAATAAAGTGACTTTACAAATCTTGTGTTATTTGTTCACTTATTTTCCTTCTATACCTAGATATAACAAGTATGGTCAAACCAGTAGGTTCTGTAACACTACTTACTTAGTCAGATGAATTCAAAGACTTCAGACATTGTGCTAACGCTTAGAAGTAATCCAGGCATTCTAGGCCAAGCTCTTTTAATTCCTAAGAGTTTTGTCCAACATTGATTAGTGAACACTGTGTCCTCTGAATAGTATAAGTCTCTCTCTTTGCTTCTGACAAAGTACTATTTTCTTAGACCTATATGGTGAGAGTGAATGTAACCTGAGAGGACGACTTGAGAGAGAGAAGTGAAGGGGGAGAAAATGTCTTCAGCTTGAGAACTAGAGCTGTCTGTAGAGCAAGGCCTAGTTCAGTCTTAGCATTTAGAGCTAAGCAGACAGCCTGCAGAGGACCAGAATGAACCAGAACATGGATTGCCTCTTAACCAGCATTAGATTACAGCTAATAAATGTGTTTGTTATGGCTGAAGACCATGCCTGGTCAGTTACTACCATAGGTCCAGTTAAATGGTCCTGTCTTAGTGTGGTTAAACTCTACACACAGCTACAACAATTGAGCTAGCCTAAATAAGACAGGTAAGGCATTAACTGGAGATTCTTACTCGATGCCTTTGTGATGGATTGACTTGAAATCTGACAGTCCGCAAAATTATCCACTCTCACCTCTCTGTAATATGCAAACACATTCCCACACATCCACAACTGAATATTTTTTTAACATGAAGTTTGAGGAAGCCTGTTTTATACAGCAGCGTAAAGACTGAGTCAGTCAAGGACTTCCTTTGTTCTTATCTGGGGTTATTCAAGGGATGCTCTCCTCTGGCCCAGGTTACCTGATGGGGGGAGTCAGCGGTGGTTCTAAAAATTATTTTTGAGAGAGGCTGTCTTCCAGGTCAGGGTCATAGTGAGTATTTAAGCACGTGCATTTATGAGTAAGATTCTGTTTCTACGTGCCGAAGTGATCACCAGTACACACCCTTATCTGTTTTCTCAATGAAAACTCAGATTGAAAATCCAACTCCATTTTTCAGTTATAGCGAAGTTACCCCACACTGCTCTTTTGACATCCTTGCCGAGCAGCGCAGATTACTGTTGGATTTGAGCAGGGCAGTCCTCGCTCGGCGCTGGTCGTGACCTGGTTGTCTGTGGTCCAGGTCAATAGAACCTTCGTGGAGTCACACTCTGCTACACCACATATGGACAGAGGTCAGGACAGCATACAGCCTAGAGCATAAATGGGCAGACAAACACACACACACACACACACACACACACAGGTCACTTAGACATTCACAATGAGGACTACACATTCTAACATGACCGATGAAGCTAGAGGTCAGGGCAGTGTGTCTGCAGTCACTGTATTACATTGATCTACAGCAGCACTAACAGCACTGACTTAACTTTGCCCACTGTACCTGCCTTACTAACAAATCAATACAAACAGTTACACCATGCCTTGGCAAAAGGCTGCAATAGATTCAAACCCCATATTTTAACGTTGAAGTCAAGTGATGGGTGGCTTGTAACACCTTTTAAATATGCCTAAGAGTTCACATGAGGGTTCTTCTGCATTATCCGACATACACTGTTATACGTTGTAAGTGTGCATGTGATGGTATGTTGTGTTCCAACATACATCTGTGTACGTTTGGGGACCCGAGGACCGCACAAAGTTAGCAAACCTATGAAATATGTCCCCTCAAAGTTTGGGCCTTCATGTTATAAAATTTGGTTTACTTTTAGGTTTAGGCTTTACCGGTCAGGTTTAGGATTAGATGTTAAGGCTAGGTTAAGTAGGCATAACATTTAGGTTATTAAGGTTAGGGTTGAGTTTAGGGCCAGCAAAGAGGGAATAAGGTATTTTAGTTTGGGTTAAGGCCCTTCAAGAGTAGAAAAACATGTGTGTGCGTGCGTGTGCGCATGTGCACGTGTGTGCGTGCGTGCGTGTTGAAACTGGAAAAGTCAATTAGTCAATGACATCAATCATTTCTGGGGAACAGTGGCAACACTTTTGCAGTGGGCCCCAGCTGCTTAATGAATAAAGGGAGGAACACAGCCAGGGGCTGGAGGAATCCCATTGCATAGAAAATGGTTTGTGGAACACTGATTCCAATGTTGTGCACCAGCCATGTTTATGTAATGTTTCCCTGGTGAGAGGCATACAGTACACACACTGTGGACCCAGAGCCATTTTAAAAGGATCTATATTCAGTGGTTGAACAGAATTCACACCGTGGCACTTAATTTGATGTAATGAACAGACAGCCTGAGCCAGCCCACAGGCAGACTGTGTACAGTACAGTATGTCAGAGAGACTGGGTGTGCTGCATGCCAGGCTAATATAATTTCAGTTCAAACAGGCTGACTGCTCTAAGAGGACATTTGAGCATACTCCCTAACCTAAACCCTAACCTTAATCCTTCCTTGTTTATGCTAACCTTAACCTTATCTTTTTTACATTAGTCTACTAATGGATATGTTATCTAAACTTCAACACTATTGACAGATACATGTAACATAATTTAACAAACAACACTAAACGATGATACTTTGCAATCATTTATTCATAAAAATAGATGCATATGCATTTTCCTAGTTTGGGAAAAATAAGTACACACCTTAGTTCAGTAGCTGGTGCTACCTCCTTTTGTCTGAACTTAATGTAACTGTTTCCTGTAACTGTCTATCAGCCTCTTCAATTGACTGAGAAGAATATTTGCTCATTCTTCTTTACAGTATGGCTTCAGCTGTGTCAAGTTTCTTGTAGGAGCAGCCTGCTTCGAGCCCCCTCCGACCCAGCATTTCAATAGGATTGAGATTTGTGCTTTGACTCTGATCTTTTACCAGATTGGTCCAGCTTTAGCTTTTTGACAAATAGCCTTGCATGCAATAGGTAATTCATGGTTGGCAAGTTGGCCAGGCCCTGGGGCAGCAAAGCAGCCCCAAACCATAATGCCTCCATGCTTTACGGTTGTATGAGGTTGTTCTGATGTTACCCTGAAGTTTTATGAGCATTTATCGATCAGCTCTTGGGCTGAGTTTGGTGAGACAACCTGTTTTATGTAGATTGCCAGTGGTCTGGAATTTTCACCATTTGTAGATGTTCTGTCAGACATCGGAGTGATGTACTTCTTATTGGTTGTGTATTGATTACTAATTAAAAGTAATAGTTAAAAGTTTCTTCAATGGTTTTCAAATGTTTTTTGCCGGACCGCGTAAGTGGAGCCGGGCTAGAAGAGCGAAAATCTCTTGCTGGCTGCCTGACTGAGTGACTGAGTGAGTGCCTGACTGAGTGACTGACTTCCCCTTGTTAAATAGCGTAGTGGTTCTCCCGTCACTGTCAAAACATATTATGCCTCAGGATTTGTTCAGGACAGACAAAAGCTTTGCTGGCTACAACCTTCAGAGGCTACGTTATAGGAAGCCTAAAATGACACTGTTTACTGTTATATTGCGACTTTTTCTGGTGGATTTTCAAATTATGTCTTAGGATTTGTTCAGGATAGACAAAAACTTTGCTGACTACATGATTCTCTCGTCTTTTCACTTGACAAAGTCTGTTATCGTCACCTTTATTGAGACAGTAGTTATTGTATCAATGTCATTCACGAATGGCTAATAAGCTGTTAAAACAGCCAGTGGCAAAAACCATACAGTTCATAGATGCTATTTGTGTTGGAGGAAAACTTAAGAAACGTTACTTTAGTTTAACACAATGGTTAATGTTGTCTAACGGAATATTCAAACTTGGCGTGATGTTAATGTGTGACAAAACTATAATTAGTATAATGTCAAGAGGCTATACCGACACCTGGCAAATGTATAGCTTGGTGGTGTAGTGGTTAAAGACACAGTCTTTCACTTGGGTGACCCGGGTTCTAATCTCGGGAGGGCAACGATCAACACTTTTTATTGCGGGCCGGCTGAAATAGGCTTGCCTGGTTTCTTGTTTTTTTTTAAATTGGGTTACCAATATTATTGAATGGGTTTGGAATTTAGCTCAAATATGAAATAACATGTAAACAAGAAAAGGAACCAGACAAGCCTAGTTCTGCCGGCTTGTTGCCCAAGCTCGATTCGATCAGCAATTTACTATGTGACAGACTGTGTCTTTAACCACTACGCTATTTAAACAGTGGGTGTGGGTGGATGTGATAAGTGTGTAGAGATGTGGTGTCTGTTTACTTGCATCGTCAAACCAATTAGTCAAAACCCCTGGTTCCCTACGTTAGTTAACATCCAATCCAACAACAGGTATAACTGGATTGCGACACTACATTCAACAACGTTAAATTATCAAGAGATTACTGAAGATGGCTGGTTAATAGCTATACAGTACCTATAATGAAAACAATGACTCCAATCACTCCATGGCTGGTACATTTCTTTAGAAAACAAATAGACAGTTGAATAGCCAACCACTACTCCATTTGAACTATGCTATGTAAATTGAAAATGAGAGCAATATGTTCGTCGCCGGTGCAGTTTGTCCAGCGCAATATAACACAAAGTTCTAGTCTATCCTAATGCCTAATTTGTTTGGCCTGTGGCGAGGATGGAACCCCGGTCAACTGTGTGAGAGGCTGCGTCTCTAACCACTACGCTATTTAACAACAGTCAACCAGCCAGCCAGTCACTCACTCACTCAGACATTCGCTCTTCTTGGCTAGCTCCACTGACACAGTCTGGAAAAAATGAAAAGACAACTTTTTTTAGGATATGCATATACTTTTTCACATGAATGTATGTATTGAGAAAGAACAAGATTTGTGATGAAAAAAATGTACTTGCGGAGGGAGATGGACAAGAACGGGATAATGACTGTTTTTTTCCTACAGTAAACTACAGTCACAAGGTCAACGTGTTCTGGTTTCACCATTCGGCCTGTGTGTTGTGGGAATAGGTTGCATTCAGTGATACTTCCAGGTACACTCTCTGACCAGTCTCAGCATAGCATGTTTGGAAGACCTAGAGCCAGTCTTTCCACCCACACAGGCTCACATTTCACCTGTGTCTATATGTTGTAACAACAGAAATCTGTTTTCTGGTCTAACATGTTTTTGAAATTAGATCCAGGGGTTTTGGCACGCCCTCTAGCTCGAGGCAGCATTCTAACAGTGAATAGGTTTAAGGCTTCATGGCCAAATGCTCTTTGTTTTCTTGTTTCAGTTCTAATTTGGAATCTGGTCCTTTCATCATAAGAAGCTGTTGTTAATGCCCTTGGCTTTTATCATAGACTTATCACAGACTTATAATAAGAAATGTGCTGCCTTTTTTTCAATTTGAAAACAGAAAATTAACATACTTTTAGTGGTGCATTGAGGATGTTGATTGTTAGTCCCAGTCTGCAGATACTACTGACTTTGCTGCCCACTCACTTCAGGGTTTGTTAACATTATAAAAAAAAGTCCTCATTCCAAAAATGGTGTTGTTTAGAATCAAACAGTTTTATCATACAAAAGAGCAAGGAAAATATTGGAAAACAAATTTATCTCAGGGTAAATTGGCAGCAAGGTAGACAAATATTTCAAGTGATTTTTCATGAATATAAAATGCACAAATCTTTGTTGTTAACAGTTGTAAAAATGGCAGAGGAAGGCAAGTGACAGCAGTGATTCTTGCCTGATGACTAAAACTACTGAGTTATAATTTGGTAAATACAAACTCACAAGACTGTCACAAGTTATTTGTGTTGAAGTTGTTTGTGGTGACGTCAGTATGATGTGTTATGGGATCATCTCTAATCACATTATCAAAGCCATTGATACATTTTAAAAATGCTGCTTTACCCCAGTGTTCTGGCACAAGGGCAACCCATTATTTTTTGAGGGACAAATCAAATGGTTCAGCTGTTTTTTTGGAATTTGTCAGGGAGGTGTTCTGTTCCAGACTAATAGCTGAGAAAACAAATTACTACTGCCGATGCGGGCAAGCTTTGGGCCAACATTTGTTCTACCATTGCTGTACCTCTATTCCTTACAACTTCACATACTCAAGTATATATGGCTCTCGAACCGTATGACAACAGCTCAATAGACTCACTGTGTCACTGTATAGACCACATAAATACCTGGATGAAAAAAAATTGTCTACAATTTAAACCAAAATATAACCGAGATTATTGTGTTTGGCAACAAAGTTAAGAGAACTACTATTACTAAAGAGCTGGATTCTCGGGCCCTAAAAACCAGGGACCAAGAGCGTATTCTTGGGATTCTGATACACTCAGACCTCACGTTCAACAGTCACATCAAGGCGGTCACCAAAACAGCATTCTATCATCTTAAAAAATATAGCCAGAATCAAGGGCTTGGTGTCCCAAAAAAACCAGGAGAACCTCATCCATGCTTTTATCTCTAGCAGGGTTGACTACTGTAATGGCCTATTAACTGGACTCCTCAAAAATACTGTAAAACAGCTGCAGCTCATTCAGAATGCTGCTGCTAGAATGTTAACCAGGACCAAGAGAACAGAACACATCACTCCGGTTCTTAAATCTTTGCACTGAGCTGGGGCTGTAATGCAAGTTCTGGTGGAATAATCAGAGGAATAACCTCTGTGTAAATGTAACAATCTGCTGATGACGGATAATGCAAGTTTTTGTGACTGTTTTATATTCTATTGCATTTTTATATTTTTACATTGAATTGCTTTTATGTATGAATTGTGCTGTATAAATAAACTTGCTTGCTACACAGTTATGAAGAGACTGACCATAGAACAGCTTGTTGCACTGTGACCATGAACAAATTTTGTAACACAGTCAAATCTAAGATCCCCAAAAAGACTGTAAAATGCTGCTGCTAGAATGTTAACCAGGACCAAGAGAACAGAGCACATCACTCCGGTTCTTATTACTATGGTAAAGCCTATTTTTCTGCTTACTACGGACTGCAATAATATTCATTGTGTGTATAATTAGGAAATGTGATTACCTTATTACGGTTATTGATTTTGTGTTTGTATGTTGAACATACAGTGGATTTATAAAGTATTCAGACCCCTTTACTTTCTCCACATTTTGTTGTGTTAAAGATTGCATATAAAATTGATTACATTTAAACACGAGAGATTTCACAGATGTAATCGTAATGGAGACAGTGTAATGCAGTCGGTTTGTTGGTCTGTTCATTCTTATTTACATGGGATATTTCCGTTTTCTCAAGAAATTGGCAAGATTTCTACAGACGTGTTTCTGCTTTTTCATTGTGATATTGTGTGTAGATTAATGGTAAAAAAGGAATTTAATCAATTATAAATTCAGTACAACACAATGTGGAGCAAGTGATTTATCCTGAATAGTGTCTAAAGCCATTGTATATTTGGTATTGATCGGATAGTTTTTTCAAGTTAGGGGGCGTGCTTGGCTCTGACTGGGAGACGTTGAAGGCACGACTGACAAATGGTTATTTGGATTTTATCATATGATTATATTTATCCACAGTTTCATTTCCTCAACATTATTTATTTTTTCCACATACAGGTGCTGGTCATAAAATTAGAATATCATCAAAAAGTTGATTTATTTTAGTAATTCCATTCAAAAAGTAAAACTTGTATAATGTATACATTAATTCCACACAGACTGATATATTTCAAGTGTTTATTTCTTTTAATTTTGATGATTATAACTGACAACTAATGAAAACCCCAAATTCAGTATCTCAGAAAATTAGAATATTACTTAAGACCAATACAAACAAAGGATTTTTAGAAATGTTGGCCAACTGAAAAGTATGAACATGAAAAGTATGAGCATGTACAGCACTCAATACTTAGTTGGGGCTCCTTTTGCCTGAAGTACTGCAGCAATGCGGCGTGGCATGGAGTCGATCAGTCTGTGGCACTGCTCAGGTGTTATGAGAGCCCAGGTTGCTCTGATAGTGGCCTTCAGCTCTTC
>JACXGI010019207.1:0-12369 GCA_016801175.1 Esox masquinongy
TGTACAGTAACACACAGGCATGGCGTGACTCACCACTGATCCATACTTATAGATGGACATGATCTCAACGCCTGAGAAAATTAGAGACACAGAGAAAGGTTTAAAGAGAGACAGCACAATCACTACCACACTAGAGCAATTATCCTCTGAAGACATGTAGCTATGGGGACAGAGAACAAAAGCATTACACATGCAACTCGCCATGCGAGGAGAGGGAAGGAAAGGTGCTGTACAGAGAGGGCTGGGGGCCCTGGTGTGATGATTCCACTGGGCTGGACCACGCCCACACAAACAATCGCCATTCTTACCATCATGACACACCAGTCGGGGGCTAAGCGGGACATGCACACCCCCGGTTTGCAGACATCTTATAAGATAAAAGCCTGGAGAGAATCACCGTGAGGGTCAGCGTCCACTAGAGCGAAGACGGGGACGTGGAGGGTATCCCAAAGCTTTCTCACCATCAGCCTGCTGTTCACATCTGGGACACCTTTACCCTGAAAAACACACATAATTGATTCACACGATTAACACATTTAGTTCAAAGCAATGGTGACTACAGAGAAAAGCACAAGTGAATCCGCTGGACATACTGTGATCATGATGCAGGGAGATAGCTTGCTGCAAATGTCATCGTCTAGCAGCCTCTGGAAGGTGGCGTCCTTCTCCACTATCAAAACAAACTTTGCAGATGACACAATGTCTGGATGCCCAGTCAAGGATGTAGTGTGTTCCATAGTGAATGCATAGACAGAGTTAAAATCTCTGGGATACACAATGACCGCCCACTCCGATGACATCTTTATTAACGTCTATCTCCCAAGCTTGCCTTTTTAATACATTTACACAAAACGTCACATCTGAAAGCTGCTTGTACGTGTATACACAGATACATTCATAGAGGAAGTCTAACAAACCCTTTATGCGCTCTGACATTATTATGAAGGATACTTGTAATTCCAACGACATTAGAAGAGACTGGAGTAGCCTGCGAAAACAATTCCGAAACACAATTTTAAACATAAGTTGCTGTTAACGTTAATGCAAAAATTTGTCTTTTTGGTTTTAAAATGATTTATCCAAGACAATAGTAGGCAGAATAGAAATAAATAGTTTGGGGCTGTTTTGATTTCTGAAATATTATGCCGTTAAACCAAGTGATTAGTACATTGGTTGTATTGTGACTAAGACAGAGGTTTGGCTGTGACTACAGATGTGGTACTTCATAGAAATGGGAGTGATTTAAGGGTGCTGAATATACATGGCAGATGATGAAACTGTGTAACTGACCCCTTAACCTAATCTGCATATTAAACAAATACAATCATATGGTGACAATGCTGAGTTCTTGATGAAATGTGGTTAGAACAGGCAGTCTTATTCAGATTATTGTTTAGAAACCAGTTTCTGGAGTCTGAGTGGTACAGTGATGTAAAGCCTTGTTCACATTACAACAAGTGTGTGATTACAACGTATGTCCTATTCACACAATCTAGTTCCACTACCGGTTGGACAAGTGTACAGTATGTAGAGCATGGAGGAGAGCCCATATCTCTTCAAAGATCACATCCAAAATATGACAGTTGCATTCAACAAAGGAGAAATATATTGTTTCATAAAAGTTTAATAAAACATGCTTCATGTGGTTACTTTTTCTGGAACTTGTCTCTGTAACTTTGTAGCAAGTCAAGCTAGCCTGCAAAGAAGCTAGGCTCCTAACATCCTTATGTGGACACACTACCTACGGCAGAGTTTGAAAATATGCTAAATATGCAGCGTCCGCTTTGCAACAGAGACTTCAACCGGTAGGGAGCCTTCTGATTCCACTGAACTGAACGTAACTGCTGAATTGAATGGATTGCTGAATTTAAATGTGAACAAGGCTTAAGTCAGCGCCTTGCAGTACAGCTGAATCATTGCGGCCAGGAGTTAGCTACAAACTGCCCAGGGGGTCCAGTTGAGGGTGGTGCATAATTGTCTCTGCGTTGCCCAGTGTGCAGGACAAGCCTGCCTTGTCACCAGCACTCAATCGATTCCTTGTGGCAGTTTGGGAACCTGAAAGCTAAATTGTGGATTTCGGCCGAGGAATGGCGCACATGAAACACCGGTGAAACCTTTCTGGTTAAAGTAAAAAACAGAAAGTCTTGGCTTAACATGCATCGGCGGAAATATCTCAATATTCGGCAATTTATGATCTGTTGCGGAGTTGTTAAGATGAGGCCACAGTCCATCATTGGACATGAATAGGCAAGAGAAAAGGAAATTATTTGAAAAAGTCTATTATATATCAGAAAAAAGCCAAAATAATAGTTTTGTTATTGGGACGTACGCTGGAGCTGGAGTGACAGTTCACCCTGGTGCCATCCTCCTCCAGGTAGCACAGATCACCTGAGATGAACCCCTTGGATGTGGCCAGCTGGAAGCCATTAAACACACAGACACACACACAGACAAACACACACACACACAAAGCTTTCGAGTCAAGTTGAATTTTACTGCTTTTTGATTATGGAAATCCTGGAGTAAGCTTAGATAGGTGTTTCCTGTATAAGACATAAAAAAACTCAAAATATGAAACCAGCTGAGAGCCTTTATCTGTTAGCACTGAAATAATCATAACATGTCATATCAAATGGCATTTGCAAAGGTTTTAGGGTGGTTTTATTCATTAACATGTCATTGTAACCTCCTCTGGAGTAAACTGAAGTTGCACATGTGCACCCACCCACACACACACTCAAGAGTCCACAACCACTAAATGTCGGTCAAACTGATTTTTATCTGCCCATACTATTTAAGAGAAAACACACACACACACACACACACACACACACACACAGATGCACACACACACACACACACGCACACACACACACACACACACACACACACACTGTATATGCCCACCACATGTAGTCTTCTCCGTGGAACCTTAAGCATGCAGGAGATGTCATCCACAATAGAATCAACAGTCCTCTGTGAGCCAAAAAGCTGCGTGTTGTTGTAATATATGTCCCTATAGAAAAGATAAAACAACTTCTACCACTGGTTGAGGCAAATGATGTATTTTCTTTGTTGGACATGTGACATTACCTTTTTGTAGCGTATGCGTTGCTCTGCACAAGTTTGTAGATGGAGGATAGAATTTTGAGAATTTGCCCTGCATAGAAAACACAGACTTCTGTAGTCTGCCAGTACAGTGGAAAATCTTTCAATCAATCCCCTATGACCACTGATAACAGTTAATTCATCATCAAGTAGTTAAATAATAATAATAAAACACACAGCATTGATGTTTGATAAAAATTTAAAATTGTTTGTGAATGAAAATAACATGATATTCTCTGTGCACTGGAAAGATGGAAGGGCAAAATGGGGGGTGGGGCATACTACAAACAGCGGTGTGTGTCATTCATCTTACCAAATTTAGTGACAGTTGAGGAACAGTCGCTCCGTACCGTGGTGACAGAACATCCCGAAGTCATTTGAAGGCCAACAGCCTTGTCAAAACTGTGAATATTGGCGACAAATTAGAAAGACAAGTTCATTAAATAATTCTTCACAGAATCTGAACTTTTTGTCTTATGTCTTTGATCAGCTTTGTAAAGGAGCACACCACTGTTGTGATCCTTCTTAGAAGAATCCCAAACCCTGGGGACTACCTGTGATAAGTAGAAGGCCTCCCCCATACATTGACTTAATTTCCTCTGTGAAACCTTTGACTCGCAATCGCTGGGATTCTCACACTTGAAAGGGCAGAGCCAGAATGTGCTTTAAGCTGAAAGGTTTGATGTAAACTTAACCAGACAGCATGCTTTGTTCTAACCGTGAGGTCTTGAAAGCCCCCGCACTTTAAAGACCACTGCCAGATTTGTGTGTGGGTGAGTGTTTAGTGGGAGCTTTTTACATCTTTTATCAAAGTGACACCTATTCAGAGTCAGGAAGTAAATTCAGCTAAAAACATTAAAGGTTAAAACTGAAAGTGATTTAATTGACAATGATCCTCCTTGTCTATTTTGACTTCTTCAGCACTAATATAGACTGAGATCCAAAAATGGATTTTCCCCAAATACATTTAAATATTTAGATAACTTTCAGTTCCTGACTTCAAATTCAGTGTAATGTTCTGTTTACACATCATGGCAGCCTATTTAAAATATACCAGGTATATTTAAACAATGTAAGAGGCTTGTGTACATTTTAATGTTTATCTTGCAAAGTTCAGAGTATGGTAAGCACCACCCACAAACACATCAGTAAATGAATAAAGATCAGCCCCAAAATCTTGACATTATATAAATTGTCTTACCTTACATTGGACCAGCTGGATCGGTTGGGTAGAACCAAAACTGGAGCTTCATCTTTCGAAAGACTGGTGACTATCTTTAGAATCACCTTCTCAATACGAATTAAAACCTCCTGGCTGAGAATCAGATAAAACATTGGACAAAATGGGAATAGGTTCATAGTCTAAATAACTAGTCTACCAGTAAATGAAAAACGATCATCATTATTATAATATATACCTTATACCTGTACCTGTTGAAGATATACAGGCTTACAGTAGACCTATTACAAGAACGGTTGTCTGAGTCACATACCCTGGAAGAAACGTGGGCCTACCTGCTGACTTCGTCATGGTTGTGTTGGGTGTGAATCTTCCTATCTACATTTTTTAACAACTCGACCCGGAGCTTGTCAATTTCGATAAACTGTTCGGACATGTTTGATTCCCTCCTTGTGACACTATAGTAAAACTTAGTTACAACGTTTTTCATGCGCAACTATGGATAATTAACTCAAATACACTGTTGTATTTGAGTTTAAAGTGGAGAACCGGTAGGGACGCGCGCGTGAATTAATTTTAGCGCGCAAATCAACGCGCGCCCAGATTTGACTGGTCTGGGGATGTAGCCTAATTTCATATAGGCTACGCAAATCAGTGGCAGGCGAACTGTTATTCTGGATTTGCAAGTTTCGTCACAATGCTATTTTGAACGTTTGTTTTGGGGATGAGGTCCAAATGATGTCTACTCTCTCAAAAATTGATGCTAGTTTACATTTGTATGTATATACTGCCATACCAATACTCAATACTACTACCAATATTGCTGCTAGTTGACAATACTCTTTTTAAACTGCTGCTATGTAGTGTTATGTATAATATTGCTTTATCTTCTTGCTATATTTTTGCTGTGTATACATTTTTCTCCTTAAATTCTCACTACGTAGTTGTAGTGTGCCACCATTCATAAGCTTATTGAACTCGTATGTCTTTATAATATTCAATAACTCTACCAGTTGCTGCTAGTTTACACTATCTATATTACTGCCATACTTGCCATATCTAAATGTTCAATAATACTACCCAGATTGCTGCTAGTTTACACAACTATTTTCTTTAAACTGCTGCTAGTGTACAGTGTTGTGTATATTTTTGCTTTATTTTATTATAATTTTTTGACTGGCTATATTTTTGCTTATATGTTCCTCTCCTTAACTCTCAATACGTAGTTGCCGGGTGCATGTCATAATAATTTCATTGTGCAGGATGACGCTGTATTGTTTGGTGCATTTGACAAATAAACCTTGAAACTTTAAATTAGCAAATTACAGTGCATTCTCCATGGGCGCTGATGAAGATTTGGATTAAAGTGCATTTCTAAATCATGATACCATAAAGGTGTCAAATAAATACAGTAGTATCTAAACTATTTTGATGTCACCAAATTGATTTGTGATTAAGTACAGCGAAGCATAGCCAGTTAACTAAAGTTAGTATTCCTATATTCAATGACTTCACTAATGACAACATTGTAATTTGTCAAAGCACATTTGATAATATGATGCTGGCAATGTTGTTTTCTACAAAATATTAGCCTATTTTAGCAATGTTGTCGTATTTCCAAGTTCCTTTAGTGTAATTTGGACAAAACAGCGATTAAAATCATTAGCCTACGTTCAACAATCTGTTCATCAATATTACTGCTGCATCTATAGTATATTAGTTTTGATTCAATTGAGTGACAGAGGCGCAATCCATGAATATGTTACATGACATTAGGGTAAATTACACGCTACTCAAAGGTATATGTTATGAATTTGAGTCATACAGTATCTTCTGAAATAGGGGCTCCAGTAAAGGCTGTAGCTTTTATTAAGACAGAGAAAATTTGTCCACCTAACTATCCTGCAGAGTTGTGGTTGATAGGAACATTATTGAGTCCATCAACTTTTTAAACGAGGACTGTGAGGTTCTGTTTTGTTCCATTTTGTTTTTGCTGTTGTCCCTGAATGTAGCCTGTTCTGTTTGGTTTTCGTCCTTTGTTTTTGAATGTAGCTTGTCCTTCTGTCATTATTGTTTTCACATGTCTTGTTATCTGTTTATTTAACCTTCCCAGTTCTGTTCAGCCTTTGTTGTTGTTCATTGTGTGTCCTGCCTGCATTGTGTTGTGTTGCGTCGCCTGCCTGCCTGCCTTTTTTTATTTTTTTACAACCTTTATTTAACCAGGAAAGGCTCATTGAGATAAACATCTCTTTTCCAAGAGCGTCCTGGCCGAGATAGGCAGCAGTAAGTCATTACACGAAAGTTGCAGAATACAATACAACAAATACAAGTATAATCAATAAATCCAGAAGACGATAAACAGCATAATTCCACAGATGTTGACACAACATAATTAAAAACATTGACAAGTAAGGGAATCAGCTTCCAAGTCCATCATCAATGATTTAAAAATGCCAAAAGAGACAAGTTATTTTAGTTTAAAACGATTTTGAAAGGTGTTCCAAACTGATGGGGCAGAGTACATGAATGCACTTTTCCCAAAATCCGTTCTGACCGTACAGTAAGCAAAATAACATCCTGTGAGCGGAGACAGTATTTACCACATTTTTTACAGATAAAAGAACATAAATAGGAAGGCAATAAACCCAGAACGTCTTTGTAAATAAAGGTATACCAGTGACTAAGTCTACGGGATGCTAGGGGAGGCCATCCAACTCCAGCATATAAGGTGCAGTGGTGTGTAAGTGCTTGACAATTTAGGATAAATCTCAATGCTCCATGGTAAAGGGTATCAATAGATCTCAAACACTGAGCAGAGGCATTCATATATAAAATATCTACCTAGTCCAGTATAGGCATAAAGGTTCCTGAAATAAGTTTTTGTCTGGCTTTAAAGGAGAAACAAGCCTTGTTCCTAAAACAAAATCCCAACTTCGACTTAAGTTTTTTTTTTATAAGTTGCACTATCTGCAATTTGAAGGACAAGTCATCATCAATTAGAATTCAAAGATGTTTATATGAAGTTACTGCCTCAATCACATTTCCCTGGTAGGTAGTAATACATGGAAGATTTAGAGGTTTCTTTCTTGTTTTAGAGAGCACCATTAGTTTGGTTTTGTCCACATTGAGAACAAGCTTCAATTGACACAAGGTATGTTGAAAAGCATTAAAGGCAGTTTGTAAATTCTGAAAAGCTTTCGTTAAGGTCAAAGCACAACAATAAATGTTGCCTGATTCCTGTCATCTTTTTCTCACCTGCTCCTACTTTTTTTTTTCCATTACAGCCATCGTTGTTTGCTAGCTCTGCGCCTGGTGACCTGCTTACCCAAAACGTGACAAGGACATCCATTTCTACCTCTCTTTAGTGGGATTGAATAATTGGCAAAACACAAAGAAAACAGTTGATAAATCACATAATTAATTTTTAGATCAGACAGCACGCTCAATCGATATCATTGGTTGAAATTTTACCAGCAGAAAATTAAACACAAAACTATAATGCATAATTATGTCTGAAATACCTCCAATCATTCATAATAAAGTATGAAGACCGAAACAAGAAACCAGGCAAGCCTAGTTCAGCCGGCCCACAATAAAAAGTGAATGTGATGATCATTGTTGCCCTCCTGGGATTCAAACCCAGGTCTCCCATGTGAAAGGCAGTGTCGTTAACCTCTACACCACAGACATATACAGTATAGCTTATTGACATTATATAATTTTGTCACGCATTAACATCACGCCAAGTTTGAATATTTTGTTAGACACCATTAGGCATTGTGTTAAATTGAGTAACGTTTCTTATAAAGTTTACATCCACCACAAATAGCATCTATGAACTGTATGACTTCTGCCACTGGCTGTTTTAAAAGCTTATTAGCCGGTAATATATCGCTAGACACCATTAAGCATTGTGTTAAACTGAGCAATGTTTCTTATTAAGTTTACCTCCACCACAAATAGCATCTATGAACTGTATGGCTTTTGTCACTGGCCATTTTAACAGCTTATTAGCCATTTTTGAATGACATTGATACAATAACTATCAATACAGGTGACGATAACTGACTTTTTCATCAAGTGAAAAGACGAGAGAATCGTGTAGTCAGTGAAGTTTTTGTCTATCCTGAACAAATCCTAGTAATACATAATTCGAAAATCCACCAGAAATAGTCGCAATATAACAGGACCAGTTTTATTTTAGGCTTCCTATAACGTAGCTACTGAAGGTTGTAGCCAGCAAAGTTTTTGTCTATCCAGAACAAATCCTATTTTGCCACTAGCCATTTTAATAGCTAATTAGCCATTCATGAATGACATTGATACAGTATCAATCAATATAGATGACAATAACTGACTTTTTCGTCAAGTGAAAAGACAAGAGAATCGTGTAGCCAGTGATGTGTTTGTCTATACTGAACAAATCATAATATCCACCAGAACTGTTTTATTTTAGGGTTCCTATTACGTAGCTACTAAAGGTTGTATCTAGCGAAGCTTTTGTCTGTCCTAAACAAATCCTAAAGCATAATGTGGTTTTGCCCAAAATGTGGTCTGCGTTCGACAGGAGTCGAGCAGGAGTGTATGAAGGCGTCGAACGCAGGACCTACAATTCCATAGTCTGCGTCTCTAACCACTACGCTATGTAACAAGGCTCAGTCAGTCGGTTGATTTATTTTTCTCAGCGTGCATTAAATTGGTGTTGGTCTGAGTACTGAGCCGGAGAACCGTGTATAAATCCTGCCAGTGATCCTACTGTAGGTGTCATTGCTGCCAGCTGTGTAAACAAACAATTTAACTGATTGAATCACTTCCAAAAAATAAATCATGAGGCCTAAAACAAGTAGTTAAAAAACAGCACATAACCAGTGCAGACATTTTCTAGTCAAGTATATTTTGCAAGTAGCTTTGTTTCAGAATGCCTAGCAGTTAGAGAGAAGTTACTAGGCCTACATCAAGTCCCTGAGCAGGCAAGGTAAAAAATATGTTGTTTTGTTCTTGAGCAAGACAATTATTCCTAATTGCGCCCAGGGTGGCAGCCCCCCAGATCACTCCAATTTGGAGTGGTTGCATTAAAATTTTAGTTGGACCTTGTGCACATTTTACAACTAAATTAATACAATACTTAATGTTTAACATACTAGTGGTTGCACTAGTTCTGGTCCGAGATGTTATGTTAAAGCTAGAGTCAGCTAAATGCTACAAGCAGCACTGCATATATTAAAATGAGCAAGCCTTGGCTGTTTCACCATGGATGAGACTAAAACCATTAAATCACACATTTGTTTTCCCTTTTATCTAAACAGCTATTAAATCACACATTGGCTTCATGGGGGCACACTCAAGTGGGATGATTCTGCTCTCAAACTGGCACGATGACTGAAATTGAATGGCTGGAGCTGCCTACCTGTGTGCTGCCTAGGGGATCTAAGCTGCCAGCAACTATCTGTGTGAGTGACGTTTTGTAACAGAGTGAGAGTGGAACCTGAGTAGGCTTTCGGAATGCATTTCCCACATTGTTATAGGGCTGCTGTGTGCATATGGACCGCGTATTATCCCATTGCACTTTGATGCTTGCAACGAAAATGACATTCAAGCAGTTAAAATGATAAAAGGTGGATTAAATGTTTGTTATGCACTGTTGGTGTGTACTGTTAATTTTACTGCCAATTGTTTTCTTATGGTTCTGTCTATTCATGCTGGATTTTGACTTCCTACTGTTTTTTATGCATCAGTAAAGCAGTCTACTCTGCCAAAATCAAAAAGACGTTCCTACAAGTACAGTGTTTATTTTCAACATATGAAATGAGGACCTTAGTTAGAGGGACAAAAGGATCTGGCTGCAGACGTGCATTCTCAGTTACGGGCACTGTGAGGCCTGGGGCACTGTGGAGCTGGCGGGCAGGCCTCTCCTCAGGCCAGGTCAGTGTCTTCACCATCAGAAATATACAGGGCAAAAATGGAATTCAATGCCTAGTAGCAAGGCGGAAACCACTGCTCACTCAGAACATGAATGCTCATCCCAAGTTTACCAAAGAACTCCTGGATGATCCTCAACAGTTCTGGAACAATATTCCATGGACAGAGTCATAAGTGAAACTTTTTGGGCAACATTTGTCCTGTAATGTCTGGTTTAAAAGTTTAAAAGCCAAACACTGCATTCCACATGTGGACGTATCATGGTTAGGGGATGCTTTGCTGCATCAGGACCTGAACAACTTTCCATCATTGACGGAACAAGGAATTCTGCTTTTATCAGATAATTCTACAGGAGAATGGCAGGCCATCCATCTGTGAACCGAAGTGCAGCTGTCGCACAGCAAGACAATAATTCAAAACACATATATAAGTCTACAGGGCTGGCAAAATAACAGAAACATAAAAATATATTAATATCAAGGACCTAATAAGGACTAGGGCCACAAATTTGTGAAGCTTGCAAAATACAGTTTTAGTTGAGAGTCGGTCAGTATGCCCCAGGACAGTACTTTTGGGTCATTGGGCACTGTAAGAAGTCAGTATCAGAAATATCCCCAAGGATTTCCCTGCTACTTCCTCAGGACAAATGGATGGATGTCCTGGAGCGGCTGGTAGAACCTACCTTTGATTCTACTAATTGGGTAGGACAGACAATAGAATCACTGTCTTCAGGATGGTACAGTTTCATTATATTGGCTTGAATCATATTCCATGATATGAATCCAAGATTCCTTTCCGCCCTGCATGTAACCACTGACTTGGGTGAAGCTGATTAAAGGCAACTTCCAACTTTTGCAGGAACACAATCCACATTATAGTGAGGTGCAGTTGGCAGCAGAAGCATGAACCAAACCGAGACACACCAGGCACAGCTTGTGAGGATCGGTTTAAGATGGTCTAGAAATAAAACTTGTCTTGGAAGTCTTTGTCAAATAATTTATGCTGGACATTTTACTCATTGTCTGCAGCTAACCAGACAAACAGCAGAAGCAGTGATTGTGAAGGAATGGTACCGTGACAACTTCAGCAACAAACATCCATCAGTGGACAGTTACATTTATGCTAAAGCTGGTAGTAATATGTTCCACATGTTTGCTTGAAATGAGACAACGTTCAGTGTGATGAACAGCAGAAATATCAGATAATGAGAGTTGAGCCCTGATCATGTCAACTGGATGACAAGGCTTCTGACGGGCTTGAACACTCATTGGCCTTGAAAGGCATGATTGTAGGGTGTGTTCAGGGAATCAATTAAGATTCTCCTAGCATTCCCCTCCCTTGGAATGAGTCAATGATAAATGTTTCCATGCTTCACGGGTGTTTGTATAGACATTTTATGTTGCATTTTTATTTTGAGCTGAACTGTTATAAGGCTGTCATCAAATGTTGAAAAACCTTCTTAGTCAGCAGTTGTAGAAGCTCTTTGCTGCCTGGTTAAATGATATATGATGAGTTATCATTTGCCCAGGGTGAGTGTGTGGGCCAATTAACACCTCATAGGGCTCCACTAAACCCCATTTGCACCTCCAGTCACATTCTGCTGATAACTGAATTTAATGAGAGCCTGACATTGGCCTGCTGTAACTTGTCCAATGGTCCTGTGTGTGTGTGTGTGTGTGTGGTGTGTGTGTCTCTCTGTGTGTCTGTGTGTGTGTCTGTGTGTGTGAGTATGTGTCTGTGAGTGTGTGTGTTTTCTCTCAAATAGTATGGGCAGATAAAAATCACTTTGACCGACATTTAGTGGTTGTGGACTCTTGACTTTTGCAGCTGATTTTTGAAAAATGATTTCCGTAATTTTTTTATGCATGACTATGTGTTAAAATGCTGTGCAAATAAGTGTATTTAGCAGACACCCATACAATCTAAGCAGCTGCTTATGAGTCAGTGAACATGTGATCAAAACGACAGTCCGACACATCAGGAAATGGCTGTAATTTTGGTGAAATTTTATAACTGCTTCTCATTAGAAGTGTGTAAGCAGGAATACTTGTATGTGTGTCCTGCTCCACAGAGTACTGTGCCATCATTCATCAGTTGCAGAGTGCATGCGCTCCACCCCAAGACCCTCAAAACATTGTTGGCACTTTTGTGACCCCTACGGC
>JACXGI010019208.1:0-12372 GCA_016801175.1 Esox masquinongy
GTAGTGTGTGTGTGTGTGTGTGTGTGTGTGTGTGTGTGTGTGTGTGTGTGTGTGTGTGTGTGTGTGTGTGTGTGTGTGTGTGTGTGTGGGATGGGATGGGGACCAGAGTTGAGTAATTGATCATAATCCTTGACACCCTGCTTGACTTGACAGAGCTATAGCACTCACATCGTGCTCGCTTCCTCCTGCCCACATAATGTCAGTTATTTTTTTTTTGTGGGGGGGGGGGGTTAATTGGCAGACAACATGAACACAGAAAAAAAGTCCACACCCAAATCTTACAAATCTGAGTTGGGGCTCAGGGGCCCTTGCGTCTGGCTTTGTTTGTCTTGACTATTTGGTGCAAATGTTGCATTTTTTAGTTATATTTTAGTCATTTAGCAGCACACTTATTCAGAGTGACATACAGTAGCAATTAAGTTACTAGTCTTTTTTTTCCACCTTGCTGGTTCAGGGATTTGATGTAGAAACCTTTCAGTTACTGGTCAGATGCTGTCGTCGCTACACCACCTGCCAGCCACTTAAAATACTTTAGATTAGATGCAACTTTATTGTCATTGAACAGTACAAGTACAGTACAGTACAGTACAGCGAAATGCAGTTTGCATCTAACCAGAAGTGCAAATACAGGAGGGCAGAAAATGTACAAGTATTAAGTATGTAGAAAGTGAAATGTATAGATGTGCAATGATGGCAAATGCAGTGCAAATGGCAATACTAAATGTGTAATTAAGGCAAATAGAGGAGGGCAGAGCATTTTCAAGTATTAAGTATAGTGGATGTTACTAGTGGGATAATAGTATTAATATAGTGGATGTTACTAGTGGGATAATAGTATTAGTATAGTGGATGTTACAAGTCTGGTAATAGTATTAGTATAGTGGATGTTACAAGTCTGGTAATAGTATTAGTATAGTGGATGTTACAAGTGGGATAATAGTATTAGTATAGTGGATGTTACAAGTGTGGTAATAGTATTAGTATAGTGGATGTTACTAGTGGGATAATAGTATTAGTATAGTGGATGTTACAAGTGGGATAATAGTATTAGTATAGTGGATGTTACAAGTGTGGTAATAGTATTAGTATAGTGGATGTTACAAGTGGGATAATAGTATTAATATAGTGGATGTTACAAGTGGGATAATAGTATTAGTATAGTGGATGTTACAAGTGTGGTAATAGTTGTGTGGGTAGAAATGGCAAATTCTAAATGGCATTCTAGATGTGCAAACGAGGCAAATTGAAGATGTAATGTAGCATGTGCAACCGGGATGCAGAGATGGCAGGATTGCAGCCCCCGAGGTAGACATGCATATGTAACAACTGCAAAAATACAAGCATGATGGCAGTACAAAATGTGCAGAGGCAAATTGAATGTACAAGGTAAATATAACTCTAACCCTGAACTTGGTCTATCACAGAAATGAGGCAGCTTAGGTGTGAAATGCACTTGATGTAAAAGCCACTCTGACCTGTGTCTGAATGTAAAGTTTATCGGTTTGATCTTACACTGAAAATATAAGAGAAATCTAATTCTTAGTTTAGGTAAAATTCTTCAAGGAAAAATCATTCTTAAGACATACACATTTTTTTCTCACACATGCCATGATTTTTGTTGCCCCCTAGAAATTGTGTTATAGGAGTTCTTCTCATTGATGTGTATTTTAACATCAATTGATGTGTGTTTTAACATTCCTTTAGTCATTAATGGTCATCCACTTCCTGTTTCACTGGTCTTTAGATATGTGGTAACATGTGCCAAACTTCCTCTGTCATTTATCAACACGGGGAGGCCTGAGAACACACATTAAATTAGACAAAAGGTTGCTGAGTCTTAAAAATTAGACACTGGCTATAATTCTTGCCCTTCTGTACTATTAGTTCAATAATTATGCATTTTAAATTAAATTAAGTGGTGATAAAGCTGCATGGAAGAGGACCCAAGTGTATTTTTCACCTACCCAAGTATTTTTTTCACTACTATTGATTTAGTGAAGATGATTGTTTGAGAGGTAAAGAATTGTACAACAATCACGGTTGGAGAATTTCTAATGTTCGGTGAATGTCCAGAACTATAAATCCAAAATTAAAATTAGATGCCACCTCAGTGCCCACATCTGTTTGAAAATGTTGCTATTAGAAAGTCTCTACTCTCATCAAGGCAAATGTCAGTTGCTGGAGTTTGCTAAACTTAATGGAACCGGGTTCAATGGTCAGATGAGCCAAAAAAAATTATTTTTGACCACATACACTGAAGAGGAGTTTGGTGTGAAAAGAGGGATGGTCATGCAGAAGAGATCATAATCCCCACCTTCAAGTATAGTGATAAATGTGATGTTGTGGGGCTGTTTTGCTTTCATAAATTTGGTATTTGACTATCAACAAAGCTGCAACAGAGACAAAATTATAACAATAAAGCCATAGGACATATGACTTTTGCAAAAAAAAAAAAAAATAGATATTATAAAATAGTCTGAAATAATTGGCCAAATATAAAGCAAATGGGCGATAGTTCGAATAAGATCAAGCTGGTAAACAACAGTGACATTTTTCCTAGCCTTTTTTGCTCATATTTACCAAGGGGTCCGGTAATTCTATAGGGTAACACTGCATTATAGTTACTTAATCCATTTTCCTACCTGTCATTTCTTAGTTGCCTGAAAATCTCAACCGTCAGCTGTCCCTCCCACTCTCCACTCTTCCCAGGGTTGTTTTTCCACTTTACTGACTACCATCTATCCAAATTAGGTGGGGCAGGACTATGCTGTTGTTTCTCTGGTAGTGTAAGCAGTGGGCTTGTGCATCTACACCAAAATCTTTGATGCTGTGTTAAAAAAATGCGTTAGGTGCCTGCTATTTTCTCAGTAGAAAAAAATATCTAATGTAGTGTTTTTCCTGGGCTCAAGATATTTGACTCCCGTTCGTTGTGCTGTGTTGCTCATGGGTTGCATGGATTTTGGGTTAATGATGTGTTGTTACCATTTTGATGTTGAACACACATACAGCATTGTGAAAAAGGCCTAAGGCCACCTGACCTGAGGACATGTTTAAGCTTTTTGTTTGCCAATAAGACACTATATAACATTAGAATAAATGTAAATAAATGTGGATATAATAAAAGGTAACGAGAATTTATTGTTTTGTTAATTATCTAATCTTATGTGATGACTAAAAGAAATGTCATGAAGAAATTTGAAACTGGGCAAATTGAAGACAGAAAATTCAGTGCAAGACCCCAAAAGCTGTCTGCACCTTATGATCAGTGTTTATTGGTCACTTCTTTGATGGACAGGAAGAAAATCCAAGTAAGTTCTTGCTTAGTGTCTGGCAGAGTCATCTGGCACCAAAGTATACACTTCGACATTTTCAGGAAATTGCCTTGTAGGGCATGTCGCAACTAAAAAAACATTGCAGAAAGCCACCAAGCAGAAGTGATTACAGTATGTGAAAGACCATGGAGCTACAACCAGTCACAGTAAGTCTTATGGTACGATCAGGCCATTTTTTCTGTTCACAAAGATGCTAGTGTTTCAGAAGAAGAGTTGAAGTCTGTCTGCAGTTTTCTGTGAAGTACGGTGGTGCCTCTGTGATGTCCTGGAGGTGCATTTCTGCCAGTGCTGTAGGGGTTCTGGACAGAATAGATGAAATTACTATCACAACAATGACCCAAAACATTCTGCAGAATAGTTTTAAAACTTATCCCATTTAAAGTCTGCCAATGCAACACACTGTATTGCAGTATATTGGCCACCTCTGAGCCTTCACCTCAAGATCAGAAAGCAGTAACAGAAAGCAGTAACAGAAAGCAGTAACAGAAAGCAGTCAAAGCAATAACAAAAAGTCAAAAGAAGCATTATGACAATTCCTGCAAGAAGCTTGGATGATCTCCCTCCAATTAAAAAAGACACAAGTCTACCAAAGTGAATTTGCTTCAGTTTTGCAGTCTAAGTGTGCGTGTGCGCACATGCGCATGCACACACACTTATACAAACTACATTATGACTAAACTATCCCTTTATCAACTTGAAATGGTTGTTGTTGGTCATTTACATTTAGGAGGTTAATCTCAGAAGTTCTAATGTTTCATTCAGAGTAACTGTCTGCAGCAAAACAAAGATGCTGAAATATAAATGTCAAAATAATAACCTTCTATCCAACCATATTGGTCTGGTGCTTTATATATACACATGAGGATAACGCTGAAGTCAACTAAATGTTTAAATTACAGTGCTGTCCAGAATAATTGGCGCTCTAGGTAAAAATGAACCGTAAGTGGTCACCCATGACATCCTGTTCACTGGGGTATAAATATGAAGCGACAGGTAATATTATTTGAGTGTAAGATCAAGGTGATGAACCACAATAAAATGTCCCCAGCATTTTTGTTTACAGTGCCAGTAATTCTAGAGGGCTCTTCATATGTGCCAAAATGTTTTATATTAAAAAAGTTTTGTAATATATAACCAATTAAGTATATTTTTTCAATAGGCTATATTTAATACATTTATGTATTTAATATTATATTCACCGAATATTTAAATACATTTCAGTTTTATTTTTTAATTTATTTATGGAATACAATGGTACAAGGCATGAAAAAACAATTGAAATTGCTTTGTTTTAAAATGAAAGGTAACATTGAAAGCTGTAGGTCAGCACATAATTACGGCCGTCCTTCTCTTGATGGAGATGATCCGGGGCCGACCAATCTTTATGTGACTGCAAGTCTTTTAAAACGATATAATTCAGAAGGCAGCGGAATATCAGGAAGCTAACACAAAGCATGTGCATATATCCTGTCAGTTGTTTTCAGGGACGTGTCTTCACGCTCTCCCTGACCAAGCTTGTGATAGTGACTAGCTTCACGCGAACCACCACAGCCCCGGTGCCCATGTCTTTCAAAATGCTTTGAAAGACATGGCTCCTATCGACACCATCAACTCCGACACCCCGGGCCCGCTCCTATTCACATACCGCCCCAACAGATGCACAGATGAGGCCGTCTCGAGTGGAGGCGCGGGAACACCGCAGATTATGCCATGCTCACAGTCGGTTAGGTCACCCATTAATCCGACCATAAATCGAACAGTTACGAAATGCCTTAATGCCTCTCAGCCTGCTTTATATAGCAAACCGGGGTTGTGTGACTAACTGGGAGCGATCCATTTTCGGGAATAGGATAATGTACCCAATAAACTGCCTACTGTGTTAAAAACATGGATGTAAATGATAAAGGTTGATAATGAAATCATAAGACAATCCATTAACCAAATAGCATCTCTGGTGAATATATATTTTATTAAGGCGGCATGAATGAGTGGTGCATTGATCTGAGGTGCTGCCACGCTGTAGAGGCGTGTCCTTGTAACCAGGTGTTTTGATCGCGGTTGCAGTAAACCAACGGTGAGAGTGCGTCCAGCGGAGGGTGGAGCAAAGCTTCTCGCCGGACTGGTCGATGTCAGAGAGCCTGTGAGCTCCACCGTTGGAGTGCCAGTGTTTGTGTCGGCGTACGCTACGGCGTTGAGAGAAAGCGGCGTTATACGAAGCAGAACAACTTGGCCATTCTCGCAAATTAACCGTTAGGAAACTGGGAGGGTAGAGAAATGGGTTAAGGGAGAAATTATTGGTAAATAAAACTTGAAATGTGCTGACTCACTGATGGAAAATAATTAAGTTAAATAGAATCATACTGAGTTGTGTTATTCACTTATTAGGATTATGAAACACTGTGGGTTTGATTCTTGGTATTTGATTGCTGCTATAAATGTACGTCAGACACATTTGTCATGTCGGATGATGTTTACCAGATCTGACATGACAAATGGGTCTGATGTAGATTTATAGGCTTGTTGAAGGATCAAGGAATGGCAGGGAGGGATGACTCCCTTCAGTTACTAATGCCCACATCTAGTTACTTTATTCTTAATATGTATTTTATTTGCACCCAAGGAAATACAAAACAATATGGTCAAAAATCTCCTTTTGGTTACGTTGAAATTCATACCTTATTGAGGTCATACCATTTAGGCTGTAGTATGTGAAGTTTTCATAATCTGTTCTCAGGAGAAAAAGATGTGATCTTCTGCAGGTTTCACCTCTTCTGTTGCCAAAAATGAACTATTAAAAGAACGTCTTCCTTGAAAATAGACTGTATCAACCACAGTACACAGTGTATAACAACACAGCTATGTCATGACATCCTATGGGATATTTGCCTCAACCACAGTACACAGTGTATAACAACACAGCTATGTCATGACATCCTATGGGATATTTGCCTCAACCACAGTACACAGTGTATAACAACACAGCTATGTCATGGCATCCTACGGGATACTTGCCTCAACCACAGTACACAGTGTATAACAACACAGCTATGTCATGGCATCCTATAGGATACTTGCCTCAACCACAGTACACAGTGTATAACAACACAGCTATGTCATGGCATCCTATGGGATATTTGCCTCGTCTTCGCTCTTAACAGAATTCACTCTGTCACTCTAACCACGCCATTTAGGATGTCTGCTATCTGGGATCAGAGGCCCAGACTGTCTCCGCCACCGATTGCTTGCAAATGTTGGCACACATCTACATTCACACCAGTGGTTTTACCTCAGAAATGGAATGTGAAAACGCAGTCTGTTTTCCTATTGGTCTAGTTTCTCCACCCCCCCATTGGACTACACTCCGCCCTCAGTTGCTCCTCCTTCAAACCCCCGGGCACAGGGTCCCTGTCTGTGTCTAGGGTTTGGCTGACACAGTGGTGACTTTCGCCCGGCTATCTGCCCGGTGCAATCAAGAAGCCGCTGTACCGTACAACACGCTATACGCGGCCATCCTGTCAGGGGATGCCAGCGACGTGCTAAACACGTCACTTCCACCAGCGTTTGAGCGAAGGTTAGCGAGTGGCTTATGGATTCTACTAGCCTGGCGCTGTCTCCACTGGGCTAGCCGTGTCATCCGGGGCCGGCGTTGTCGCGTTGACCAGAGGGACCTGGGCATAATCACGCCGGCCAGGGGCTGCATTTAGCCCTGCGTGGAAGCCGGGTCACTGGGGGCGCTAGTGTTGCGTCTGTGGAACCTAAATCTAGGCCAAAGCCAGGGTGATACTTCTAGGGGAAGCAGGGACTATTCAGGGGGGACTATTCAGGGGGGACTATTCAGGGGGGACTATTCAGAGGTCATTCAAAGCTGCCACAGTCTCCCGTTGAGCCGTGCGACTGAGATCAAATGTGCTAAACCTGGGATGTTCCCGTGTTTCCATCTCCTGATGTCGAGGCCTGTCAACAAGTTAAACAGGCGGATGAGGCATTTTGGCCTGGTTTCTTTTTGTTCGGATATCCAAACTAAAATATTGTATGTTGTTCATAAGGCAATTTAAGGAGATTCATGCAGTTTTGACCACTCTGTCTGTGGAATGATCTTGTATTGCCAAAGCAGTTTCTTCCTGAAGGTCTTAGTGTGGAACGGGCAGCTTTCAGGTGTGTCTTTAAGGACATCGCTGACTTTGGGAGAGATCTCTGTCAACCTCCAGCTTATTGATTTAGTCTAGTCTTCTTCCTGCAGAATGGATTGGCTGTGAAAACAACATTATGGCTTGAGCGCGTGCATGTGCGTGCGTGTGCACGGGTCAGCCTGGAGCACTGATTTAGTCAGTTAAATGTTTGTTACACTAGAACCCAGCTGTAGGGGCCTTAGAGTCACTACACTTTAAACATTACGGAGCATTGACCTGTTCATTTATGTACAGTATAATAGCAATTTAGCCCTGCCTGTCTTATGCAATGGGGCAGTCCAATTTGTCTATTTATATCTGAGTTTCAGGACTGCCATTCAGCCACTGAGGCATCTCATAATTCTTGACTTTCTTCTACAATTCTTGTTTATTGCCCTTTGACCTTTGTCTCGTACTGTCAATACACCGTAGAATCAGTCTGAGATGGCGGAAGAAGGAACTAAGGTCATTGACGAATACGCGGCAACACAAACAATTAGATCCCGTTGTAGCCAATTTGTGGCATGTGGCATGAATTTTAAGGTTATTTTAAGGCTATGTAGTATAATTTAATACCCCAATTTGCCTGATACAGTATAAGGTTTAGCAACGTTTACTCATTAAATACATAACAGCACAAGGCTGCCTGTGTAGCCCTGTAATGGTGACAGCAGACATGATGGTCAGTGAGACTTCCTCAAGACTTCCACATGACCCTGTTTGTTTCTCAGCCCCCCACCCAACAGCCCGAGCTGAGCGACAAGCCAACCATTGCAAAATGAAAGTAAAACAATGCAAACAAGTGATTGATATGGATTTGTGCCCTTGCTGAGGATGTCTTCCGTTTCTTGTACAGGGAGAAGAGAATTTGTCCAGCGGCTGAAACTTGAGGCGACGCTCACTGTTCACGATGGCTGTGTGAGTAGTTTAAACGTGTCTTCCTGCCTGCCTGCCCGTCTGTCTGTGTCCAACTGCCTGACTGTTTGTCTGTCTGTGGTGTATGATGCATGTCTGTCTCTCCTTGCATGTTTATGAGCATGTCATGAAATAAAGCACAACTGGTGATGATGGTGATGAGTAGAAGGATGGTCATCAACGTCCTGTCAGCCACACTCAAAAACAGAAAAAAAAAAAAAAAAGCATCTCACACAACCAATGCTTTCAATGCCAACATTGCATTTATCCTACTTTTGAAGAAATGTATTGAAATTTTATGCTTTGTTTCCCACTAAAGTGTTGAAAAACTGAGTTTTCGCTGAAAGATTACTAAGCTGGATCAAACCCACATTGCCCCACCCTAAGACACTAAAACATACTGATTTACCACATAATCGAGGCCTACCTTTGTAAATACCTGACTGTTACATTAAATTATTTTTCTGGGGGGACACAGTTCACTCTTTGCCGGCATGAATGTATTTATCCTGAGAACCGCAGACATTTTAGCCAAGTAGTGACACAAGGGAAACCCTCTCGGTCTTCTTACCTGACCCACTGGGAAAGACGTTGGGCATTCTTCATCAATCACAGATAATGGCCACATTATCGCGGTCAGACTTACCACGTCATCCGCCGTGATGTGTATCAGCCAGTGGTTGATTGGTTGAACACTCCTCCGGGAGTCGTTTCCCAGACAGAGGGACTTGCCTAAGGTTTTGTTTCCGTTGTGTGCATGACATCCTCCACATTTAGACTGATCCGTGTCCATCTCTGTCTGTCCGGGTGTGTTATTCTATTCTAGAACGTCGACCAGGCCTCGGTGACA
Organism: Esox masquinongy; assembly: GCA_016801175.1. Lineage (NCBI taxonomy): Eukaryota > Metazoa > Chordata > Actinopteri > Esociformes > Esocidae > Esox > Esox masquinongy. Next base: position 9,267 of record JACXGI010019208.1, read on the forward strand.
GTGAGCATGCTTTATTTTTAGCACTTAACTCTCAACGCGCACTAAGCTAGCTCATTCTGTCCAAAATAAATTCAGTTCTGTGAAAATGTAATACTGTTCTCCACATTTTAAAGCTGCTCTAAAACTGGAGGGAAAGTGAAACATGACAGAAGGTCAGCTGGGGATTAGATCCCCCAGACAGACTGTGTATGGGAAGGAGGGCTCCACTTTGGTGAGGGACTGTGATGACTGGCGTTGCTTTAGACCGGTGGGGCCAAAGAACTTGAGGGAAGAGTGCATCAGGCTTCACCATAAGACTTAATGAACCATTGATCTACGGTCCCTAAAGATGTCATGAGAAGGGGGATGTCGCAGATGTAGAATGTTTAGCTTCCCCTAGTCCTACATCTTTCATTTGGTGGACGGCCCCCTGCTTTCTGTTTGATTCGGTGGCAGAGGATATTTCTTGGTTCGGGGTTGTAGACATTGTCCTTTGTGTGTGTGTGGTGTGTGGACTCACACAGTGTTTTCTTTGTCCCATTCAGGTTAATACCATATCTTGGAATGACACAGGGGAGTATATCTTGTCAGGGTCGGACGATACTAATCTGGTCATCACAAATCCCTACAACAGAAAGGTAAGATATTTGCGTTTTGGATACTGAGCGAACACGCCTGTCCAGAAAGACTTACAATAAGTGCATTCATTTCAAAATAACTAGGTGAAAAAACATAAAATCAACAAAATACACGTGAAGCATTTGTTTTCTGTCAACTAAGTAATTTTCAGCGATGTGAGCGCCAGTTGGGAGTCTGCTCTACTTTATTCCTGCTGTGGGTTTGAAGATGTGGATCATTTAGAAATATATTAAACAGTTCTTGAACCCATGTCTAAGAAACATGACTGACATGGCCAGGGTTAAGATTAGGGTCAAGGTTCGGGTTAGCATCAGAGAATTTGTCTCCTCGTTAGATTGTTGCGAGGCGGTGATTTAATGACCCCCATGTCAGCCCTCTTCTACCTGACTGATGAACCGATTCAACTGATCGCAATGTTTCTATTTGTTTGTGTCATTGATCCGTATTATTTTATTTGTAACTTTTTATGTAATTGGGTAAAAGCCCAATGAGAGCACGTTGTCTGTTGCAGATGGGCCCTGATCGTGCAGTAAATGTTAAACACAATATAATGAATAAAACACAACCATTTCAACAAACAAGTGCACAACCACGTATCCATAGAGATCACGTTTGTCCTCAAGCGAAACTTCCAGCCGGGATTTACATTTACTGCGGATCGACCGGCCGCGGTCCTGTTTAGACGTGGGCGGGAGGGAACCGCGGGGTTCCGTCTAGTTGGAGGTCCTCAGTGTAGATGGAGATAAAACCAGGAGACGTAGCTTCTCTGGGCCGTTGAAAGACACCTGAACAGCAGCGTGCCGCCGCGGCTTGCTGCCGACCCTCCACTGAAGACGCTCTTCCCCCCCCGCAGGTCAAGGCCACCATACGCTCTGGCCACCGCGCCAACATCTTCAGCGCCAAATTCATGCCTCAGACCAGCGACCAGCAGATCATCTCGTGCTCCGGGGACGGCATCATTTACTACACGCACACGGAGAGGAGCCCGGACATCAACCGGCAGTGCCAGTTCACCTGCCACTACGGCACGGCCTACGAGGTACCGGCAGACCGGGCTCGTCCACCGGTGCCGCCGGGTGGCGGACCTTGACTGAATGACTGTTTTATTTTCGGTGTAACTGGATGACTGGAGAATAGGTTTCACGTTTTCTCTCTCCCTGTTTCGCGGTTAGATTACCACGGTACCCAACGACCCTTACACGTTCCTGTCGTGCGGCGAGGACGGGACCGTGCGCTGGTTTGACCTCCGCACCAAGACCAGCTGCACCAAGGAGGACTGCAAGGACGTAAGGAGGAATATTACGTTGTGTCGCCATTTTCGTTCCTTTGCCAGTTTGCCGCGTTTTAGTCCGTTGGGCCAGTGCCGATGTTGTTGTTGACTTTCTCGCTCGCCAGGATATCCTGATAAACTGTCGGCGGGCGGCAACGTCCATCTCCATCTGTTCCCTGGTTCCCTACTACCTGGCGGTGGGCTGCTCCGACAGCTCTGTACGCATCTATGACCGACGCATGCTGGGAACCAGAGCTACAGGTATCCCCGACCGGTCCTGTTGACATGGACCCCATCGCTCTGTCGGTGGCTGTGGTTCGGGAGGGGGCAGAAACCAGGAACCACCTAGTTGCTCTCCAAGTTAGGAAGCGGGTGGTTTTGACATGGGGCTCAAACATCACACAATTTTTCAGGGGTCTTTTGGGATCGATGGCGGCACTTTTAACGCATGGCCATAAATGGTGGGCTGTGTCTTTAATTGTGCTTGACTTAACTCTGTTTCCCGGTATGCCCCCCCCCCCCAGGTAACTACATGGGCCGTGGAACGACCGGTATGTGTGTGCGCTTCGTCCCAGCCCACCTGTCCAACAAGTCGTGTCGTGTGACGTCTCTCTGCTACAGCGGGGATGGACAGGAGGTCCTGGTCAGCTACTCCTCTGACTACATCTACCTGTTTGACCCCAACAACGACCAGGCCAGGGAACTGAAGGGCCCATCAGAGGAGAGGAGGGAAGAGGTAAAGGGTGAGGGGAAGGAGGGAAGAGGTGGGGTGAGGGGAGGATGGAAGAGGTGACTGGAGAGGGGGAAGGGAAGGAGTAAGGGGAGTAGGAAAGAGGGGAGAGGGAGAGAGGTGGCAAGGAGATTAGGGAAGGGGGAAGAGATAAGAGTTTAAAAAGAAATGGGTCACTCGGTATCACAGGCAGAAGAGCACTGCACACTCAGCCAGGAAATGATACCTGTGTGCGTGTGCGTGCCCACATATATACATGCTTGTGCGTTTGCCCTCCTTTGGGAAAGTGTTTTTCCATACACTTTCTGTCTCCGTGTTGGAAGCATTAGCCAATTATGCTCCGAGGCCAACTAGATGAGTCAGAGTGAGATTCCTCATGATTTGTTGTCCTTTCTCCAAAGGTCTTCCCTGGGACCAAATCTCACATCTTAATGGAGGCTTTGTGTTGGGCAGCTTTGAAGACCCCCCCCCCCCCCCCCCCCCCCCCC
>JACXGI010019209.1:0-12366 GCA_016801175.1 Esox masquinongy
AATTTTCTGAGATACTGAATTTGGGGTTTTCATTAGTTGTCAGTTATAATCATAAAAATTAAAAGAAATAAACACTTGAAATATATCAGTCTGTGTGGAATGAATGTATACATTATACAAGTTTCACTTTTTGAATGGAATTACTGAAATAAATCAACTTTTTGATGATATTCTAATTTTATGACCAGCACCTGTATAAGCGGACTTGGCAACTCTTCTTGCACGTTCGTTGACGTTTTTATAGGCACCTGCGCAGTGATACAACGTAAATATCACAACTGTACAGGACCATTGGGCATGGCAAAATAGTACCCGTAAGCAAAGCTAATACATTGGAATATACTGTATTTAAATAAAATGTAAACATATTTAAATATATTGGTTGAACATATTTATAAAATGTATGAATAAGTAAAATATAAAATTAGGGAAATATATGTGTAAAATACATCCCAATTTCAAGTATGGAGCAGCCTTCATTTCTCAGAACAAGAATAGACTGAAGAGTTCATGAAGAAAATTATTTGTTTCTGTCCATTTTCAGCCAGTAATTGAACCCACAATTGCTGATGCTCCAGATACTCAACTAGTCTAAAGAAGGCCAGTTTTGTTGCTCCTTTAATTAGCACAACAGTTTTCAGCTGTGCTAACATAATTGCAAAAGGGTTTTCTAATGATCACAAAGCCTTTGAAAAAGATAAACTTGCATTAGCAAACACAATGTGTCACTGGAACACAGGGGTGATGGTTGCTGATAATGGGCCCAGCCAAAGGACCATGGACCAGACAACATCTATCTAATTTTCTGTTCTCTAATTTTGTTGGAAATTTTAACCTCAGTTTCCTGTTCTTAGCTGACAGGAGTGGCACCCGGTGTGGTCTTCTGCTGCTGTAGCTCATTTGCTTCAAAGTTCGATGTGTTATGCATTCAGAAATGTTCTTCTGCTTACCTTGGTTGTAACAAGTGGTTATTTGAGTTACTGTTGCCTTTCTATCAGCTTGAACCAGTCTGGCCAGTCTCCTCTGACCTCTGCCATCAACACATTTTTGCCCAGAGAACTGCCGCTCACTGGATATTTTCTCTTTTTCGGACCATTCTCTGTAAACCCTAGAGATGGTTGTGTGGGAAAATCCAAGTAGATCAACACTTTCTGAAATACTCAAACCCATGTCTGGCACCAACAACTATGCTATGTTCAAGGTCATTAAATCATTTTCCTTCCCCAATGTGATGCATGGTTTGAACTTCAGCGGATCATCTTGACAATGTCTACATGCCTAAAAGCATTGCGTTGCAGCCACGTGATTGGCTGATTAGATATTTGCGTTAACTAGCAGTTGAAAAGGTGTATCTAATGAAGTGACCTTGAGTGTATAAGTATATATTTTGATATCTGTCATTTAAAGAGATGTAAATATACACAAATCCATTTTGCTTTTAGGTATTTTGTTAAACAGACGAGCAGGCTATAGGTGTTGTGGCCCTCTTATTTTACTTTCACTGTTGGGCCAGATACCGTACGCCAAACTCGGCCCAGTAGTTCAAACACATCACAAAACATATGCTTACACATCACAAAACATATCTGGCACAGTACTGGCCCATATGCACAAAATCTGACCGGCAGTCAACCAACACTGGCGGATGATATACGGAGTATGGCCCAGAACTGACTGTTCCTTGAGATGGCCTGAGTATTTGGAAGAGAGAATGCTACATTGGTAAGTAAAGTAAAAGTTGGTTTCTTTTCCTCCCTGTCTTGTATCGTGAACAAGAAGCTGACAGTGTTGCGTTATATATTTGAAAGAGTACTTTTGTGGGGAGAAATAAACTGAAAACCAATACTACTTGAATGTCACTTGTCAGCCTTGCTGTACAATCAGCTGATCCAATGTTTACCCTGGGACCGCTAGGTTTAGCCCACGTTTTCTAACCCTATCGCCAGAATAATGCATTGAAGGTTCTTTTATGGAGTGGAGAATTGCTTTCTGAGAAAAATATCTCAGATGCAGTCTACATTGAAAAACGTAATTTAAAGTCTGTAGCGATTTTATGGCAGCCCCTCTCCTGCGCACTCAGTGCCAGCGATCGTGTCTCATACAATCAAGAGTGCCATTTTATGGCATCTTTAACGGTTGTTTAAGCCGCGTTTCCACCAAAAATAACCGGAACTTCTAGTCCCAGGAACTGCTATTCAAGGAACTAAAAGGTTCCTTCAGCCCATTGTTGTGTGCGTTTCCACCGCGGTCTAAAGACCTGCGAAGATTAGGCAAATTAGTCCTCTGACGTATGTTCTTACTCTGAGGTATGCACCATACGCCATACAAAGTGACGGACAGGCATCTTTATTATTTATGCGACACTGCAACATCACAGCAACCATGAAGGAATTTCAAGTTGTGTTGCTGTTGATCATGATTTATTGGTTTGCAAATGCGGTCATTGAGTCAACGGTGAAAAGAAACAAGTAGTAGTAGCAAAGCAGATTCAAAATGCCCGAAATGCTAGACGTAAAGCAAGTGAACGGATTTCACGAGTTATCGTGGAGATTGACCATGAGAGATGACAGACGGATTTGCGCCATCGCGCACAAAGAACGGTAAGATTTTAGGAGGCCTATATACGTTTAAGTAAATCACAATTGGTAATAATATTATTGTAAACTACATCGACTTATTTTTGGCACCTTTTTGTGTGTGTTTCAGATATGCGAGTACTACAGAATGCGTCGTGTTTCTCCATCCGTTTGGGTACACAAACAGTGGGAAACCGTGGTTCCAACATTCACCGAGGCCCAGTGGATAAAGAATTTCCATATGTCTAAAGACATATTTCTGTACCTGTGCCGTCGATTGCAACCATAACTTGGGAGACATGACATCGTTGTTGTGTACCCATTCAAAAAAAGAAACTCCATCGCACTGTGGAAACCTGTGACCAACTCAGAATACGGGGTCATTTCTCATTTAGAGTCGGCATTACTACGGTGTGTCACTGTGTTCACAATTTCTGCACCTCTTGTCAGGTTTGTGGGGTCTAGTGGATATGGGTTTGCTGCTCCTTGGTGACCCAGCCTATCCTCTGAAAAGCTGGCTTGAAAAGATTAAACCTTTCACTGACAATGGGCGGTTGACATCCCAGCAACTTGTGTACAACCACAAAACAAGCAGAGCCAGGGTGGTGATTGAGAACGCTTTTGGCAGATGGAGGTGCTTGTTAAAACGAAATGACTGCAACATACACAAGGTCAAATCCATGGTGATAGCATGTTGTGTTCTGCATAGCCTCTGTGAAATGAATGGTGATGAATACAGAAGAATAGGGTGTCACTGCATTAAACCAGCCTGACAGGTCACTGGCATCCACTGTAGAGGCCAATGGGCTAGATGCACGTACAGGTCTAATGAAGCTTCTGAACACATGGTGAAAGTGTCAGGATACTGCTTACAGAGCTGAAGTACATCGTTAGACCTGTATGGGCGTCTAGCCCCTCGGCCTCTACAGTACACATGGTTTTACATTTTTGTTCTTTATCTGTTGTGATTTAATAAATATTTCAGCAGTGAGTAAGACAGTGTGTGGGAGTTCTTCTGTTTTCAGATTTACACGAACAGCATGTATTTGGTTTTAAAACTATTTATTTATCTGCAAAAATGTAGGTGCAAAATACAAAAAGAGTACTGTAAACTAGCAGCAATCCGGGTAGTATTATTGAACATTTAGATATGGCAAGTATGGTAGTACTTGCCAACTGGTAGAATTATTATTGAATATTATATATACATATGAGTGTAATACGCTTATGAATGGTGGCATAGCACGCTACAACTATGTAAGTAGTAAATCCAGGGCGGCCTCTGTCACTTTTGGATGATTGATTGACAGTAGGCGGCACTTCCGGTTTGTGGGTGGGGCATCCGGTTTGCTAGGTGGGACTTCCAGTGTGACGTATGCAGGGGTGGGACATCCGGTGTGACGTATGTTCCGGGATGGTACTTCCGGTGTGACGTATGTTCCGGGGTGGTACTTCCTGTTTGACGTATGTTAGGGGTCGTAACTTCCTGTATGACGTACGCATGACTGGGGGATGAAATATGGTATAGGGGTGTGCGGTTTGTGATTTATGGTGGCTTTAATGTTTAACTATAGGGCTCCAGGGTTCTGGGAATGTTAAATTCCTAAGGCATAAGATGCTACGATATGTAGTGTGATGTTTGCTCTTCAAGAAAAGGGCGCCAGGATTCTGGAATGTTTAATCCCACAGGCAATTGATGTTAAGACAAGTTCTAAGTGTGTACAACAGATGATCTATAACCAGTGGGTGGTACCTTTCAGGTTTTTACAACACCATAGATGGCTGGTGTGGTCAGTTCATTTAAACCACACAGACCCCAGGTGTTGGTCATTCAGACTAGCCTGAGTAAACCTACGTGTAGGTTTAACAGCTGCACAGCAAGTCGGCAAGAGAATACATTTGGGTGGCGATGACACGATGAAGATGACACCCCAGAAGAAACCGATGCGGCATTTTGCTCGGATTCATCAACTACACCAGGATATGTTGGCACAGGAGTGGACGTTTGAAGTCGGGCGAACTGGTGGATACATTTTCAACCCCGAGATACCAGAAGTCGCATTTTATGAATTGTCTGAAGGCGAGGTGTTTAAACAGGGTTTGACTGATCAAATGACCTTTTTTGCTAGGTTATGGAGCACCTTTCGAAAAGTGTTTTATTTGGGGCCAAAACAGGGCACACATAATACGGTAGATGTGTTGTTTAAAGTCATCAAGGAATGAAGCAGTATCACTGTGTTAGATTGGAGCTATTTATGGAAAATGTCAGCAAGTTAGAGTGTGACTGCGACTGTGCACCGTTCGACTGACGTACAAACCTGAAGCCCCACCTTAAGCTAACACATTCCTCAACACAGCGTAAAAACAGACAGACCGCCTGTGACTATCAAGTAGTCGGCAGCCTTTACGAAACATGTCTCAAGAATACAACCAACCGGAGTTTTAAGAACCCAAAAGTGAGTATAGGGATGAATACATGGACAAATTTAATGAGGAAGCTGTATGCAACGCAGTAGAGTCTTGGTGCGATAAAACCAAAGAGCCTGTATCAACAGAAATGTAAATGTGTGTGTGTCTCTTTTGAAGTAATATGTTAAACACGCATTACTTCTCATTATTGACCCAATGCTCTACGATGTCTGAACAGGTTATGAAAAGTATTTACTACAACCCGTCAAACCCTGGTGCTAATGTGGGTAGGGAGGGTTTGAAAAGAACATACTTGGAGAAAACCAGGGAGATCCTCAAAAATTGGGTGGCAAATTATTGGCTATTGGCCCAGGATACATACATTTTCAAAGAAATAGAGTTATTGTTCATGATATAAATTCACAATTTCAGCTGGATTTGGTCGACATAAGTGCTTATAGTATGGAAAACAATAACATGAAATTTATTTTAACATGTATAGATGTGTTAAGAAAATATGCCTGGGTTCGTGTGCTGTGAAATAAAAGCGCTATCGAGGTAAAGTGTGCATTATAAGACATTAAAAGAAGAAAGAAGCCCCAAAGAAATCCAAACAGACAAGGGGAAGGAGTTTTTAAATTCACATTTTGAATTGTTGATGAGGAAGTACAACATAAAACACTTTGCTACAGGAAATGATGTCAAAGCTAGTATCACAAATGTGGTGTTATCTCATGGCTGTCAACACACATCGTTATGTTGACGTGACTCAAGATTTGGTTTGTGGTTACAATCGTAGCTACCATCGGTCTATTAATTTTAACATGAAGCCTGTTGACGTTTGTGAAGAAAATGTTGGACAAGTACTCAAGAACCTGTATGGTACAACAATGATGAGAAATGGAAATCAAATGAGAAATGGAAATCGAGTTGGAGATACTGTGACTCTCAAAGTTGAGAGGGGCATTTACCAAGGGTTATGAAAAAGGGTACACAGATGAATATTTTACAATATGGAATGCATTACTAGGGTGCCTCCTGTGTATAGAATAAAAGATTACGATGGTGATGTGATCGTCGGGACCTTTTATGAACAGGAATTATTGAAAATAATCGTGGCTAAGGATAAAACTTTTAAAGTGGAAGCAGTTCTGGAAGAGAAAGTACAGGAAGAAAATGAGTCTTGTGAAATGGCTTGGTTGGCCTGAGAAATTCAACAGTTGGATAGCATCGAAGCAAGTCCTTGACCTACAAATGGGATAAAAACACTAGGATTTGCTGGACCAAGTAATTTACAGCGACTGCGATCAGCATGGGTGATGGCTGTTTCTATTTAACACTGCCCAGTAACTTGTCGAGACATGTCTATCCAAACAATTCGAGTTCGAGCTATACCACAAAATTTGCCAAAGGTATAGATTTGAAAGGTGATTGGGAAGTGTCTTTGATAGAATTCCAATACCCGCATATGTGGAAGATTTTTACATGGGGTGAAAACGTATTTGACCTACATGACTTGAAACATGACAAAACATGGAAATAAGAACTCACCACCGGTTATTACAATGGCATGGGAAAACTAGTGTCGGGGATCAACCTTTACATAAAACCAAATGGCGTATGGGTGGGTTATGATGCATTTAAAAATAGAATGTTTCTATAAGGCAAACCCCATTTTAGTTTAAAATTTAGTGGAAAGTTGGAACAGATATTAGGCTTAAAACCAGGCGAACGGTGGTTTGCCCCATGGTACGCCCCATTCCCCGAAGATATTCTGGCAGGGTTTAACACCCTATACATCTACACAGATGAAATTGATTATCAAAGATATTGGGGACAGCCATGTCCCGCTGTTGAGAACTGTACAAGCCATACTACGTACCTCTTAGCAAGAGTCAGTTTGATGAGATCTGTATTGAAGTAAAATCTGATCAGAATCAGTTGGTTTCAATCGTAGTGGGAAAGGTGATTGCCAAATTACCCTTCAGACCAGTAAAACAATCTTTTAGACTATAAGATGCAGCCTCAGAAACTGTACAATGATCCTCAAAGGAATATTGAATGCTGTACAGCGCAGGCCGGTAACGGTTTACTGGGTTATCATGGTAGTGATGCAATGTACGGGGTGGGTCTAGGGGGCCTTTTACACCCGCCTTTCCGGATGGCTATACCTTTAGTTGAGCTGTTATAGAGAGTATTCTGAATTATGGAAGCGATAGTTCATTTTTTAAGGACATCGCAGGCCACATGGATGTTACGGATGTTGTGTATGAAGACTTTTAGTTTACCTGCGGGATTCGTGTTTGTAACCAGGAAAACCTATGTTTAGGACCCCTACCAAGATGCACTGTCGTTGGATTGGTGGACAATGACAAATTTACAGGAAGTTATATAAAAAATCCATTTAATTTCAAACATTATAATTTGGAGTTTATGGCAATTTATGTGGACAGTCAACAATTTCCTAGCAAACCATTCCAACCAGATTATACATCAGGATCAGCAGTGCGTGAATTTTACCAATTGGCCCTAGCTTCAGGAAAACACCTAAAGGACCAAGCCATGGCTATTGACCGGTCTGACTAATTACACGGCTATGCTCTTTATGCATTCAACTGTGCATAAATGAAGATGAAGAATGTGGTCAGCACCTATCCCTGATTAAGTCTGGGAATGTCTGACTTGAGATGAGGGTCAGTCAAGCACTACCCCACATGATTAATTTGGTTGTTTATTCCATTTTTTATTCCATTATCGAAGTGTCCAACCGGAGGCAAGTCATGATTGACTACTATTAGGAAACATTACAGAAACAGATGAAAAATGAATACCGTAGCGTTGACTGGCCTGGTGAACCAATTTTCATCTTGCACTAATTTCTACGATGTGCTGGCATTCGACCGACTACCCGGTGGACCTGTCCAAGATGTAGCATCAATGATGATTATTAATACGCACCCAGCTAATCATGCCGGAGAACATTGGCTGGCTATTTACATCACAGACAATGGCGTCAGAAGGTTTTATGACAGTTTTGGAAACTCCCCAGATTTTATGTATTTTCCCAAGTCAATCAAGGCTTTTCTGCAAACCTGTGAGAGTGTGGAATACAGCTCAAAACAAGTCCAGGAAGTGATTTCGACCACTTGTGGACAACATTGTGTGTTCTTTCTCCATCAAATGACAAGAGGTCTGAGTTACAAAGATGTTATGTCGTTTTATACTGATGATTTATGAAAAAATGATATGTTAGTCTCCAAGTTTGTATCTAAGATGTATCAGAGTAAGCGTGCTAGACAAACGTTTAATTGTATACAGCATGCTCAATCTTGTGAATCATGTAGTTTGTGTCGTGGTTGTTAAAGAAAGAAAGTTAAAAGTATATCTTATGCCTGTTTTATTATTCAAAAATAAGGCAATTGTAAAACAACATCGATGTTTGCATAGTATTTGCATACAACAAATAGTCAAGGCAAAAACATACACTTTGACAACAAATCACAAATGATTAAAAAAACACAAAATAAAAACTCATTAAAATGGAAGCCATTTTGTGGGGTTTGTGGTAAGGAATACAATGAAAGCTTTGGTTGACTGATAACCAGTTGCGGGGGGTGTGGTACTAGAAGTAGGTGCAGGGGTGTGGCTAAATAATCCAGTGTGTTGCCAGGCGTTTGTTTATACAAATTGATTTTACACCTTACAAGCTCATTTGGAATAGTTGTAAAAGGCATGTTGAGACATGCCATGGCCTTTAAGAACTCCCCCCACCCCAAAGGCCTTCTAGCATCAGCAATTTTGTTTGTTGCTGTCACACTTTTAATCAGATCCAACAGAGGCGAACCCTTGATTATCTCTCCTTTGAAAATGAATTCACCGTTTGAAGTCCATGAAGTCAAATCTTTAGACCTGAGCATTCCATTTTAGAATATATTCAACATTCTTCTAACTCCTCGCAGGCACATTGTCCAAAATTTCATCAACAAGGTTAACATTTCGATCAGCAGTTTGATTAGTCTCAGTCATGTTTACTACATCAGCCCCAGTCTCAGACCCAGGTAGACTTAAAGTCAGTGTGTGTCAAGCTCACCCAGTCGAACAACAGTCAAGAATCTTTGTAAAATGGCCGAGTATCTTTTAGCTTTTTCATGTAAATCCATATCAGTCTTCATCAGTATATTGCGTATCGATGAGTCCAAATAATTTTCAACAGTTTGTCTTACATTGGTGCTAGTGATTTTGGATTCTTGCAGTTTTTCTAACTGATGTTGCGGCACCATAAACATTTTCTGAGCATGATCCATGTTGTTTAACTGTTTCTCGATGCAATTAGTCTGGTTTGGAATGGAACTGCTACACTTAGTAACGGTAGTAGAAAACCTCAAGATTGGTTGATGGTTTTTCTCTTCTTAGCGACTGAAGTGCTCTTTCTAGACATATAATGTTGGATTTTTCTTCACTTTACGCAGCTGCGATTCTGTCAAGGCTATACAACTCCGGAAAGAATTAAGAGACCACTGCACCTTTTTCTTTCCTTTCCAGAAAAGTTGAAAAGGAAGGTTTTGAGTGAGGAACAGAAGGGTTAAAATTAAGAGACCACTGCAAATTGAACGTTTCTGTTCCTCACGCAAAACTTTCCTTTTTGACTGTTTTGGAAACGAAAGAAAAAGGTGCAGTGGTCTCTTACTTTTTTCCGGAGCTGTATTACCGCGCCTTAGATTAAGTGCAATTTCAAAGAGTGATAGAATGAGGTCTGTGGAAGCGGTTTCTAAAATAACTTTTCGTTGACTCGGCGTTGCCTTAAACAACATCTTCAAAAGTGGTTGATTTCTACAAATGTGTTTAGACATGATCAAACAATCTTAGGAATGTACACAACAGGCCAATCCCTGGAAAACAATCCTGTTCTCAGACGGTAGCCTTCTGGTGTTGTAGCTTTAAAGTCTATAAGTAAATAACCAAAGGGTGGGTGCGTTGCATCTTTAAAACTCTCCATGAAGAACCGAGAAAGGCCGGGGAATATTTGTCTTCCTAAAACACTAATCTGCTGATTGTTGCGAGGGTTTTTAAACAAGATGAGAATTTGTGCGCCAGTTAATAGTTCTACTAGATTTCCCTTTAACAAACATGTTTTGGACAAGGTGGATGGCACTCAGGTTACGGTGGTGTGAATATTGTGTGAAAACTCTCTCCATCTCCTAACTCTCTGATGCACTTTTCATTAAATAGTCAGTAATTAAAAGGTTGTTTTTCTGAATCCGTAACAGATTGTCATCACACAATGATGTTGGTAAACCTTCTATAAAAGTAATTTCTCTCAACTTCAACATTTCATCATACAATGTTTGCCAACACAAATAAACCCAGACAATATTCTGAATTTCTTTGGAGAAAACAACGTCAGCATTACCCAGCAACAACTTCACAAAATACGTTTTACCCGAGTTACTGGGTCCGCTAATGACACAGCTGAATGGGTGTTGTAGTCGTGGGTCAAACCCGCTACGGTCACTATCCATCCTTAAATGTGATTTAGTACCTGTAAGGCCTAGTGCTGTAATTGGGGAGCAGTACACGTTTATTGTATACAACTCTGAAGTGCTTGGACACTACTCTGTTTTTTAATGTGACCGCTCTCTCTGGCTCATCTCCAGCAATTGTGTCTGCATTAGCAAGGACATGATCATCATAACCACCTTCGCCTCGTACATAGTTATCAACCAGTCTTGTTAGCGTCTCCAAATTTACAATACCCAAGTTGTAGCTGTTGAGTGTAATTCCTTTTGCTTTGAGACAGGTCAGACCTTTAACGGTTTTGTAACCGTATGTATTTGGGCCACCACTAACAAATTGTGCGATGCAGTCACCATCTGGTATCTCAACGGTCAAGTCACCCAAGAATGGGCCAAGAGGGAGCACCCAATCCTCGTGGTGTGTGACAAAGATCACTGAATCAGTGTCTGTGTAGAGCACATGTCTATCCAACTTCTCCAAGAGTGAATACAACTCGAGTCCAGCATAAGCGAACGCATCAATAAAAATATTGCTGTTACATGGTTTGATTGGTGTCTGATTTTGTGTAACGCCACTGTACCATCGCAACTGTGTCTGAGATGAAAGAGAAATTACCAATTTCTATTTCACTGGAAAAATGGTAGTGGCTAAACTCCTCTGGATCTGTAATTAACAATGTGTTCATAAGTTTAGTCCACTCACCCATCTTCCCCCAATGACTATTCATTGCCAATTTAGCCAAAGATCACCTAGCACTGTTTACAACAATGTTCTCCTTGTCAAACTGCACACCCTCCTTTTCATGATATTCATGAATATACTGTTCTTTAGCATCATCATAAACCACTGATGGCGGGAACCCGCTAGCTTCCTGCTTGTGCTTCAGGAATGTTCTCATGTAATCTGCAAAAAGATTATCTGATGTCCTGGTGAAATCCAAGACTTTGAATATTTTCACAATGCGATAACCTTTCTCAACAGCCTTAACCAGCTCAAAAGAAACCCAGGTACCAGTTAAAGCTCCTTCTGAATCAGTATGTGAACAATCAGTCACCTGGTGTTCAGACTCTGCACATAATCTACACAAGGGAAAGAACAGCTTACCGCCGACCCTGTGCGGTTAAACGGGGTGATAAAGGCCTTTCGGCGGACACACAGTAGCCCTAACAATCCCAAAGTGGGTGTCTAGTGGTTTGAAATCTCAAAAGATTATGTTTGGGTGCCCAATCGGATAAGTCTGTCTTGTTGCAGAATGGGTAAAGACAACAGACAATCGTTATACTGAATAGTCTCCCCTTCTTGAGCCGTAAACTTCAAATGAATTGCGTTGGTACGACCACCGAAAAGAGCATCCCGAGGGTCAAGGCGCTCTGGGGCATTAAAGGTCTTCAAGAAAGCTTGGATATCTGCGGATGTGTTTTTAAGATGATTCCATTCACATTCCCATATGTACTGAACATGTACGTTGTGTTGTTCCTTTAAAGCTTCAAGCTTTACCTGCCATTGCTGGTGCATTAGCCCGTACCGAATCTTTGTCATCGGGTTGGTGCTTGTTGAACAATGACACTTTGGGTGACCGTGCCAGAAACAGCCTAGAAATTCAGAGGCTGTACAAACACAATTGCGTTCAGCGTATCCATCAACATAGTATGCCCCGATTTTCATTTCACCCCGATTCAGGGCATCAATCAATCAATCAAATTTATTTATAAAGCCCTTTTTACATCAGCAGTTGTCACAAAGTGCTTTTACAAAACACCCGGCCTTAAAACCCCAAGGAGCAAACAACAGTAGTGTTGAATTTCAGTGGCTAGGAAAAACTCCCTAAGAAGGCCGAAATTTAGGAAGAAACCTAGAGAGGACCCAG
>JACXGI010019210.1:0-12365 GCA_016801175.1 Esox masquinongy
TCTGTGCACTTCTGTCCTCAGAGCCTTTTGGCCTCCTCAACAATTGTTATTTTACACTATAGTGGCAGCGGCCATTTCTTTTCCATGATACAGTGATGGCATGTGATGTAGGCGTGCTTAAGTTTATACTGCTGGCAAGGGAGGGCAAATGACATGGAGTACTAGATCCTGGGGAGCAGAGGAAGTGTGGAGGCTGCTGTTTGTTTTTTTGATCTCCAATCAGAGGTTTGATTTGATCAAAGTTGCAGACTGTATGCTCCAGAATTACCTCCAAAACTCTGTCACTGTGCTGCTATTATAAATATTGATATCACATTTAGGGATGGAATCAATATACATTTGCCTCATTGCTTGGCTTGTGTTTTCATCGTGTGTTTTTCATAGATATTTGTCTTGTTGGGATCTATGAAGTACTACTATGTTGTTAATTCAATATTAATACATTTCTTATATTCTTATATTTTCTGCAAATCAAACTATTTCCTCAAAATACACATATATTCACATTCCTCTAGATGTGCAAAATGCACCAATGTAAAATTATACACCTTTAACAAAAATCTGCAATTGGAAGAGGAACTATTCTCAAGTGCTGAGGCTCATGGAATTTAAGTGTTAGATTTTGGCTTTAATTTTGACGTACTCACCCTTTTCCAACAAATGACTCCACAAACTCAGCTGGTGGAGAGATACTGTCAGCAGTCCTACAAATGAGGAACATATCCTTGGCTTTATGCTGTCACATACAGGCAGTTCAGACACCGCTTTGACTGCTGCTTGTGTTTCTCTGGGTAGCTTGCCAACAAACCACTCTGTGATTGTGAGGTCATCAGCATTAATAAAGCCTTGTTGTGAGGACTTGATGACTCAAGCTGTTTCTTTCTTAGATATCTCGTCTAGAAACCCCTTAAGAGTGTTCCTACAGAACTGAGGTGAGAGATTTTGGGACATCTTTAGGTTGGTCTAGGCTAGTGGGACCAATGGATTTGGTGCCTTATAAGTATTCTTTCATAACCCGTCCGGACACACTTCAAGAAACAAAATATAATAATAATAATAAACTTGTGAATATATTGGATACTTCATTACTTGAAATACCTCTGCAATTCCAGTAGTTAGATTATATGTTGTTACTATTTCAGTTACTTAACTAGATACACTGTAATACGTCCATCAGAAAAACATGATCCCAGTCATTTTACCAGCAGTACTTTAATTAATCTGTGCTATAGAACAGGGATGTTCATCTATATATTTTCAGTGGTTGCTTAACCCCTTAGATGTGCGTTTGGCTGCGCCAAAGTTCTTCTAATTTGGCACACTATTATTACAATATTATAACTTGTCCATACAGATGTAATTCTCCTTGTGAGCATTTTTACTGTAAATCTAACTTGTTATATCTGAATGAACAAGGCCTGCATCTTTACAGTTACTAGGTCTCTCGCTCCTACTCTGTCTCCTCAGCAGCAGACACAAAAGACCACACACAAGTAGTTTAGAATAACGCTGAAAGGCAAAACTGGGGTGTTTAAACTGCAGCCCTGGACAGTTTGGCCTGCTGCAATTTTATTTATCAGCTTTTAATAAATTGTATCCATCAAAAGCCAACAATTACCGGCTAAAGAAAACTCTGCTGTTTGAGTGTGTGGTGTGTATGTGTGTATGTGTTTGTGTGTGAGACTGAGATACAAATATAGTGCACTGTGTAAGCAAGTGTGTGTGTTCGTGTGTGTGTGTGTGTGTGTGCTGTTGTGTTTAATTAATTAATACTCCTCTGTTTGCCCTTATATGCAGTACCAATCAAATGTTTGGACGCACCTACTCATTTGAAGGTAGGTGTGTTTAGACAATGCAAAGTGTGCGAAGAGTGTGCAAAGCTGTCATCAAGGCAAACGGTGTCTACTTCGAAGAATCTACAATATGAAATGTCTTTTGATCTGTTTAACACATTTTTGGTTTTTGATTCCATGTGTAATTTCATAGTTTTGATGTCTTCACTATTATTCTACAATGTGGACAATAGTAAAAATAAAGAAATCCCCTTGAATGAGTAGGTGTGTTCAAACCTTTGACTCATACTATATCTCAGTGTCTTCCCTTCTGAGCTCATGGGCTCGGCACTATAAAATACATGATGACTATTTAATTAGTCTTGATATGATCCGATACAGGGGGTTGGAATTGGAGGAAATCAATGTAATTATTGATAAGTACTGAGTGTCACTTTCATCACCGTTGTACTCATTTCCTTGATAGCAATGATCCAGTGAGCAAGCTATGATTCCTTGATAGCAATGATCCAGTGAGTGAACTATATATATATAATGTGTATTTATGTATGTATACATAGTATCAATGATTGATGACTCTCGCTAGACCCTATTCTCTGGAGACTGCAGACAACTGACCCAGGTTTTTGGCTGCATTGATGCCCAATTGACTTATTTACATTAGATCAGATACAGTGTGTGATTATTAGACTAATGGCTTTAAAATTAATTGGGTTTCCCAATAATCACTGTGATAAACCAATTGCTTATGGAGACTATTACAACATGTTATTAATATCATTCAACGCTGCCTGATTTAGTATGGATAGCTTTGTCTCTCTTGTTTTGGAATGCCTTGTAACATATATAATAATATATAATATAGCTGATCTATATTTATGGCTACATTAATATTGGATTCACCATGGCTATGCATCATCCAAAGCAGAATCATCCATTGGAGAATACACAAACAGTAATGTATACTAGAATTAATCATCATCATCCTACTGGCTGCCCCGTTCAACTGGTGTCCTAGGGCATTTAGATCGAAATACCTACTGAATGTCCTCATTCTTTATATCAGCATTTGGCTTTTGTCGTTTTTGCTAACTCAGACATGGTAATTTACCACACAAGCAAGATTTTTCTCCTGCCTTCCTGTCCTTGTAAGAGAAATACAACGTTGAAAAATGTAAATACAACTTTCTTCTGTGTCCTGTGTTCAGTATAACGGTAGCTATTTACACCAATAGCTATGGGACAAGATAATGGGATAAATTTCAAGAAGCGTTGTTCTCTCTCTCTCTCTCTCTCTCTCTCTCTCTCTCTCTCTCTCTCTCTCTCTCTCTCTCCTTTATATAGTTGGTTCCATTTTTTAAAAAATCTATTTTTTCATTTTGTTTCATTTTTTCTTTATTTCCATATTAAGTCTTTAATATTCTTATGTGGCCTGTATATTGGCTGGCTTCATTTTGGGTTAACTCCCATCATTGGAAGGGGGAATGAATCTTCAAAACATTCATGGTAATGTAGATTTGCAAGAGGACCCCCTTCTCTTCCCATCATATACCCAGACTGTAAAGCATTATCATGGAGAGCGGTGTGAGTCACACTGCATGTTTATTTCTAAGGTTTATTTAAATGAACACTGCATGTTTATTTCTAAGGTTTATTTCTAATTAGTGTTAATACCGAATCCTTTCTATAGTCTAAGGTCCTTCTTTCTATACGCTAAAGGGTGTGAATACTTATGCAATCAATTATTTTCTGTTTTATATTTAAAATGTAGATCAATTGTTGTTTTTTTCACACTTTAACATTTTGGACTTGCATATGTCCAAGGGGATAAATACTTTTAGGAGTCCCTGAATATTATACATACAGGATGGCCCTAGTAGGAGTTGAACCCACAACCTTTGGCATAGCTCATGCAATGCTTTACCACCTGAGCCACAATGCATATACATAGGCAGGTAGCCTACCAGTTAGAGCATCTGACCAGTGACTGAAAGGTTGCTTGGTTGAATCCAGAGTCATTAACATGAGAAATCTGTCATTCTGGAGCGAGATATTTCATCCTAATTGTTCCCCAGGCACACAATGTGGCAGGTTATGACTGGAAATAACATTTCAATCAGACATTGTTTACAGTTGATGACTAGAATTATGATTAAATACCATCCTGTCCATCGTGGGGGAAACAATGTGAAGTCCGGCATTGAGAATGTTGGTTATAACACCAGGTTTGTGGGTTTGATTCTGCTTCTCTGGATAAAATTGTCTGCCAAATGACAAAAATGTTGTTAGTTGTAGGAGTTCGTTCTTCCAAGCTGTGATTCTGTTTGTGAACGTTGTGAAACTGCTGTCCTAAACTTACAGTATATAAGTATTTTATAGCTTGTATTTGACTGCTTAGCTTAAGTAAAACATTTTAATTAATTGGTATTTTGTTACAATAAATATTCCTTTTAAGGGCAACATCCACAGTTGCACTTCATGTAAATTGTTTGATCTAATTACAGTCCCTTTATGGTTGTTGGGTGGGCTTGACAGGCTTTTCAGCAGGGTTGTAAACCCCCCCGAAGGCTACATTCAGACATCAACATTTTCTAAAATAGTCCTTTGTCCATGGTTTAGAGATTTGTCGATGCTCCCTTAATGTCAGCCTTCTATTGATTGGACACAGTTTGAAAGTAGATCCCTTATCATTTTTACCCACCCTCCCTTGTCTGAAATATAAGAGACAAAAAAGCACCAAGGCATCAATCTTTAGAACCCTGCTGGGATCAAAGCGTCTTCCCTGTTAGTGCATGGCGACTGTGGAGGGATGGAGGTCCCATCTCAAGGAGGAAGGCATTTTCGCAGCAAATAATTGGTAGAGTGCGAAAGAGGTCTTAAAGGAGGCCTGGTTGGTGTTCTGCGGGTGAGCGTTGCGTGTGTAACCCAGGGTGTTGGAGGTGGTCATCCGTGTTGAGGAGCAGTGGCGGCTGAGAGCTCTCGTGAACAGCCATTTGGATTAAATGACTGTTCTTGAGAATCTGGAGTTTTCCCAACTCTACAAACCAGCACTTGTCCAAGATTACATGAAGTGAATCACTCTTCTGGGTCTCTTAAATAAAAAAAAAGTCAGGACTGCTTGCCTGTGATTCATCTTTCAGGGAGAGGCAGCCATGTTCATGCAGACAGTCCTTTTCTCTGCAATTTCCACTGAAGGTTTGGTTCAGTTCAGATTTGAGATCCAGCCAGTCCCTGTCTGAACTGACTACACAATGCAACATTATCAGGCTGTATTCCCAATGCCATCCAACAACTAAAGCTAATCTATAGCTACACTCATGTATTCATCCTCACCAGTCATTCATAATGCTAACCTCTTATTGAGAGTCCCTTTGTTATTTAAATGCTGGTATATATTGTAAGTATTCGTGAAGTCACATCATCCATATAATTTCACAGTTATGCAAAATCCAATAACTGGCAGGAGACATTGGAGAGCATGTTGAGTCTTGAATGACAAGCAATCTCCGGTGATAAGCAATATGAGAGAACGGGCACGTTGGCTCCAGTTCAGAGGATATCTCATTACCAGGCCGAACCTTATCAACTGCACCTTGGAAACACCTCCGTATGCAGGGCACATCTTTATTAGCTGGGATTTCAGCCATGTTTTTTCCCAAATATCTTCTGTGTTGTAATAAGTTAGAATAATAATACTACAAATAGTAATGATAGTAATAAACATGTAGCCTGTACAAATGTCATGTTTGGTCACAGCAGAAGTAGGGGTTTTTACAAGTGTTCAAAAATGAGTACAACGTAAAACTGGATGTCTGTTATACTGAGAAATAGCCTTCCTGTGTTCCAGGTCACATGTTTCATGAAAGGGTTTTTCTTAAAGGTAAATGTCCTTTATAAAAGGTGTTAATGGCCCCTAATAAAGTCTGCTCTTTCCTTTCCAAGGATACTGTATCTGTATTTCAGTGGTCCGTTTGAAATCCTCTACAAGGCAACTATCTGTCTGCTCAGTAGATGTCACATACACCTACTGTACGATGCAGTTTTTTCATTGGATTTCCAATTGTACGTTGCGTAACATCTTGAGTGCATGGAATTCTGCCATGGCCAAGGAATTGCAGCCCTCTTTTCCAATTATGATGGGCAGAGAGACCGCCTTGCTAAGAATGTCAAATTGTGTTTATCATTCTCCCTCCTACCCATTTCCTTTTCCCCTAGACATGGTAATGGCGCCATGCTACATCATTCTCAAGCAGACCAAACATGTACCTTGGAAGCAGCTGGGGCTGAGAAGAAGTGCAATACAATCTCTTCCACGGACTAGACTGTCCGGATGTGGCCGCACTTTTCAAAATGACTGCCAGAGATTTAGAGGACGATAACATTTTAACAAGGGATTGTGTTTTTTCTATCCCTGTTGTTCTACATGTAGTCTGTTTTTTTCCATGTAGCAATACACCGTCACTCTACCAGACAAATTAATGGGTGTACATTGTTAGGAAGGTAATTAACTAAAGAATGTATGACAGTAATTCAATTAAGTGCTCTTAGATGGGACTCTTTGGCAGCTATGTAAATCTCTCAGTATCTGAGATGTATGCAGTCTGTCAGGTCAGATTGGAGAAATCAATTAATGCATATGGGGGGGTAAAGACTTCAGCCCATACCTACCTTCTGTCAGTTAGATATTGAGGTTTTGGGTGTCAGCTTCTTTAGTGGAGCTGACATTGATCACAATGAGGGGTGCATTAGTTTGTTTCTTAAAATTTTTTTGTCAAATATGAGACACTGTTCTCATAGCTGCAGCTTGATTCAGTGATATCATGAATAACAAGAAACTAGAGAGTGGTGCTTATTGAAAATGCTATGTGAATGACATGGTAGTCAAAGCACCTAACTTTGAGTGACGTATCTTCATCCATCACATTGTTACAGCATATTTTCATGTACATTTTCGCGTATGAATAATGAATTTGAAGATGTGATATATGGAAACTAGGGAAGCAGAATAGTGCACTAGGGAATGTTTAATTTATTTTCCGTGATAAAGGTCTTCTTTTCAAAATGGGTTGGTAGAGATTACTCCTCCCTTCGTCCGTTTGGCGGCCACAGCTTGTTTCTGTTGTTACCAAATCTGCAGTCAGGGAGTGACTGTGTGATAAACCTCCTACCTTTTTTTCTCACGCCTCACTCCCATCTGCACCTCACTCTAAAAAAATAGGAACTACCAGGTCTCTGTTTGACAAGGCTTATCTCACCCAAGTTATCCCGAGAACGAACAGACGTCACACTGCTTTGTCTATCCTCTTTTCTACCTTTTCTGTTTCCGTTCTTCTCTTTTCCCTCTGAAGTACCGCATTGCTTCATGTTCAAACATCTCTTGCTTTGAGCTCAAGGTCACCTGCCTCCATCCCACTTCACAGAGCAGAGGCTGTTGTGGTTCGACTGGGCGACACCATTGTGAATCATCATATTAATTAATATTGCTGTGGTTGAAAGACAGTTTCAAGGTCTAATGCCTGCCTTATATAATGAGGGTATTTGGCCCCGCCTTCCTCCTGCCATTCAATGCCAATAGAAAGCTGTTATTGGCTATTTATGATATTAGATAAGCTAGGACATATTTATATCCATTAACACTTTTATATCCAAATAGGACATATTTTGTGGGACAGTCCTGTCGGGTCCGTTTGTGTGACCTAGGTTGTTTTCTTCGTTGTGTACTTTTTCTTTCACCAGGCCATCCACCCACATGCACAGCTATCTAATTGAGGATGTCAAAACAATTTACTGTTATTCTTTTAGTAAACTTTAACCCCAAAACTTAACCTAACATTAATGGGAAAATCCATCATTACACACTATTTGGGGTGAGTCTCCCAAGATAGTTATGAGTGATTGGAGGTGAGTGATGACAGATTATGAGATATTTTGCGGCGTGAGAATTCAACCAATCATTGGTTGATTGAGACTGCTGTCTGGAAAATGTCATGTTTTGTAGCACTTTTCTGTCTCACTGATTGCTCCATCACACTAGTGGTGAGT
The DNA here is from genome assembly GCA_016801175.1 of Esox masquinongy. NCBI lineage: Eukaryota > Metazoa > Chordata > Actinopteri > Esociformes > Esocidae > Esox > Esox masquinongy. The sequence continues at coordinate 7,836 of JACXGI010019210.1, forward strand.
AGATATGTTCCTATTGGCGCTGAAATAGCAGGATAGCCAGGTTTGCTCTGGGTTTATAAAGACTATAGCCTAATGGGAGCCCTGCTTCCTTGTCAAATTGTATTCCTGCTCTTTCAAGGTGGGCTTTTCAAACCAGTGGTGGTACTAATTTTCCCAGACTTTCGGGAGTTTGTTAGCTAGCTAGTCTTTTTCAGATAATGAAACCATGGTTGCTTCTGATGATTGAAAATTGGTATGAAACTGAATTATTGATGTTGTGGTTTGCGTACAACCACAAAATGTAGATGGGTGTTTCTACCAGTGAAATCTAGAAACAATCGTACTTGCATCACTTGTGGAAATTAACAATGTTAATGGCAGATATGATATGTTAATACCATATAAATTGATATATATGTAAATAGAGCAGCAGTGACAGTTCCCTTTTCCTATAAATGTATCCCTAACCAATAATACCAAAAATACCTATACCAACTAACCATATACTTACCCAAATGTTAACTTTCACCTCAAGCCTAATGCTTTTTAACATGGATCATATTAATATCTCTTCAAAGGGCCAGAGACACACACAAAAACTCACTAACACAAACTGTCGGTATTCACTATTTAGAAATGCAAGGTTGAGCTGAGGCGGCAATTTAGAGTATAAAGAAAACCAGGCATGCTGATGTTCTTGGTGTCTGGATTGTAATTGAATAGAAATGATTGAATTACTTAACTCTAACTCTTCTAGTCTAGGCAGCTTTCCAAAGAACAGCTTGGGGTCCCAGGATTCCGCAAAAAAACACACACCAAGAAACCAACACAATTACCTTTAAAATAAAACACGTATTAAACCTCTCTACATAGAACATGAAATGGAACTACTTGGCCATGACTAGCTAGAATAAGTGAAGTGAAGGATGAATGTAAACCTAGATAGGTGACAAGTCAATGCTGTGCTGGTTATAAAAATTCAGGTTTATATTATTTACCATTTCCCATTGGCAAACATTTGTAGTTTTTATATGCAAATAAGAAAACATATTTAATTTGCATTTCAAATGCAACGATGCCTTCATTTTTACCTTGACTGAATAGACCAGCTGAGTTCACATCACTAATAAATGTTAGTTCAAAGGTTGAATTCCTATCCAAGGTAAAGACATGCTTCTTTCTTTACTACTATTACTACTACTACTTCATAATAATCATAACATAATAATGATGAGTTAAATTTGTAAGACTCCTTTTCACCACACAATAATAATCTCAATATGCTTAAATTGAAGAAGAGAAATGTCATAACAGATCTCCCCAGTCGCCTAAGGCGCTCATTCGTAGCGCCAGGCTGTTGGAGCTTAAACTGAGCCGCTAGCTGACGAGTGGCTGGGAAGCCCCATGGGTGATTCAAATGAACCTGCATTGCTTGCACTGCACCAAGGCATCATTAGCAGTCATTTCCTGGTCTCTTCACACTCTAGCGACACTCTCAGTTGTCCCAGGCAACTACAGAAGCTAACTGAGGTTGTCGGATGAGTGAGCATGCGGTCACATGCGTTGACCTCTGTGACTTCCTGGTTGGAAGAGCGGTAAAAGGCTAAATGAATTGGTACTGATGACCAGGTGGATGGCTTCCGGTGCTCTTCAACCCTTCTAAAGCCATTGGTAGTGGTTACGATGAGACAGGGCCACAGAGACTTTAGGATGCGACAAAACTGGGGAACAAAGACAAAGGGGGTACAAAATGGGGGAGTAAAAGTACACATTTTGAACACAAAACGTATAAACAAATACAAATGTAAAACCATATTGTAAAAGTAAAAATTAATGTACAGGAGAAAGAGTAGACCAGCTAATCAAAATGTGTCTTTTTCAGCAGGTGCTGCTTTAAATGCCCCAACAGGCGGAAAGAGCCCTGTCAGAAGATCCAAAGGCACTGTCTGGGAATGAAAAGCCAGTCCTCCACTGCCGGGTCATTTGTGCATGAAGCAGTTTGGTGTGGCTTGGCCATAGGCAAGTGGAGGTTCAAAGGGGGAGAGTAGATCAGACAGGTAGGCAGGTCTAATGCCATTTAGGGCTTTGTGAAGGAGAATTTTGTCTGACAGACAAGTAGTCAATAGAGGTCAGCTGGGACGGGGGTGATGTGGCCAGACTTATCTGTTTGTGTCAGGCAAGGGCGTAACAGAATTCTAAAGATGTAGACGCCTTTCCGTGTCACAACTGGATCCTATTCGACCAAGAAGAGTCTTTAAATGAAGCAATGACGTTTTACTGGCACACCAATGCGGGCAATGAATGAGAGAAAGAGGGTCGAGTTTCACATCCAGGCTGGCGATGACTGAGGAGAGGGGAATGATGTGAAGGTTTATGGTAGGACAGATGCTGCAGGAGGTGGTGATCGGCTATGGGGGTGCCTATCCGCATTGACAGTGTCGTTGGAGCAGAAGTTGTGTCAGGCTTGGTTGTTTTAATGTGCACCTGCGTGTGGCCTGTGCGGCAGCGGAATAGGACCGTGTGCTGCCTGAATATCTAGCCAAACGGGAGCACGTAGCAGCCGGGTAATGGGTCCTGGCACCAACCCTTGTGGGACTCCTCGGGTTACGGTGGACACCTCTGATCTTGCCTCAGCGAGAGTGACATATTGCTTGCATTTTGAGTGGTAGGAGGTTAACCAGTTTAGGGCCGTCCCGCAGATGGTAGCGAGCTCCCTCTCCAGGAGAACAGCGGGATCTATTGCACTGAGGTCCAGCAGAATCAGGATGGTGGGGGATCCTATATGCAGCCGTGAGCAGGTTATTTACAACGTTAACCAAGGCTCCCGGTACTGTGCACAGGCCTTAAGACAGACCGGAGAGCATCATAAAGCTGGTTAGTGAGGTGTGAGTCGAGTTGCCTCTATCATCTCCAGGCCATTAGATAGAAATGGAAGGTTGTAAATAGACATATGGCAGTAAAGGGCAGACAGTGTACATAATTGTGTAAAAGTTGTTCTCTGGATTGAGGGCCAGGCAGATGGGAGTCCTTTTTCTCCACACAAAACTCTGAGATACCTATTGGGTTTCCCCCTTTGTCTCTCACACCCTCTATTTTTCATCTCTGATTGTTGTTTTTTGGACAAAGTTGCATGCATAGGATTTGAGCTGCATAGCTTGCAGGGAATGCTTTCCCCCTCTTTCTTTATCTCTCTCTCTTGCTTGCTCCCTCGCTTCCACACTCCTCCTCTGCTTTTCCCTCTCTGTCTGTCTCTCGTTCCCTGTCAGTCTCCCTCTTTCTTGTATCACGCTGTCTCTGTCCCTCGTTCTCTGTCTCTCTCACCCTATCTGTCTCTCTCTTGCAGTCTCTGTCTCGTTACCATACATAAACATTTTCAGTCTTGTTTTCTCCTGAGTTAGCAAAACAATTTATGGGAGGTAGGGATGGGGGATTATGGAGGTGGCTTGGACAAGGCTAGACTGGATTCGAAGACTGACAGAGTGCAATATAAGTACTTAAGTGAAGCTCTCTCTTTTTCCGTTTCTGCCTCTGGATTCGAACGGGGGGGAGCATCTTGAGAATTGTCCACTGAAGACTGATAACATTTCGATTGCCTTGAAGTCAGTGAGTTTCTTCTATCAGAAAGAGCACTGGAACACTGGACTTTTTTGACTTACTCCATTTTTATAGAGACCAATATTTTGTTCAGATACATTCTCAATGTTACCAAATTCTTAAATTATTGCGTTTTCAATGCAGATGGAATAGCTAGCCGGCTAATTGGCCTAAATATCCTGAATGTCTTTTTAGGCTTTGGCTTGTCCATATTCTGTGGTGTTATAGGCTGAATTTGATACTGTGAAAAAAATATATAAGGGTATTCAGACCCTTTATTCAGTACTTTATAGAAGGGCATTTGGCAGCGAGCACAGCTTAGTGTATTCTGGGGTTTGTGTCTACCAGCTTTGCACACCCAGATTTGGGCAGTTTCTCCAATTCTTTTTTGCAGATCCTCTCCAGCTTTGGCAGATTGGATGGGGAGCGTCAGTAAACTGTGATCTTAATGTCAGGAAATTTACAGACTTGCCCTGAAGCCACTCCAATGTTGTCTTGGCCTAGTGCTATACTTAGTTTTGTGCTGAAAGATGAACGTTCTGTGCACTCTGGATCAGGTCCACTGTGCTCCATTCATCTGTCTCTCAATGATAACCAGTCTCTGCTTCAAGCTGGCCGTTTTTTATTAATTATAAAATCTGTCTGTTACACAGTATAGTGTGTAGAAAGCGAGGGGGTCTGAATACTTTTCGAAAGGCACTGTATTCCCTGTATCTTAAGTACATAAAATGTAGGGATAAATACTAATGTTCTGTACATTACCTTGGAAATAATGGATGACACAACAGGACAAGGCACAGACAAAGGGTCAATAGCAAGAAAGCATGCAGTTGGGCTTGAAGCCACTTGCCTCTGGCTGGCAGCTGTAGCAGTGGTGGACGAGGGTGCGTGGCCGGGGACGGGGGTGCGTGACTGGGGACGGGGGTGCGTGGCCGGGGACAGGAGGGGCGTTTTGGG
>JACXGI010019211.1:0-12224 GCA_016801175.1 Esox masquinongy
ACTTTCCCACCCCAAATACAGAATTGAGACTACGCCAGGGTGAAATGTTCGGAGACAAAGTTACAAGTCACTTTTGTCAAAGACACGAAACAGGAACATCTGTGTCTGTTAGCAGTTTTCTGAGTCCAGTTTCACAAGGCAGTTAAAGTGTCCCAAATAGACCCCTATTCTCTACATAGGTCACTACCTTTGACCAAACGCATCTGGGGGTATGGGTGCAGTTTGAAAGGCAGAATGTTACAAAATACTCTACTGACTTCAACAGTGTCAGGACAATACATAACACACAGTGCTTTTTTACTGGGCAGCAAAGACCAAGACAATCACACATATTCTATCAAAACAATATTTCAAACTACATCAAAACAACAAATACCTAAAGGCACAATTTATGCTAAATTTCACAAATGACCAAAGAAATGACTGAATATGGATTTGATATAGACTGGATATGGATTTGATAGGCTGGATATGAACATGATATGGACTTGATATAGACTGGATATGAACTAGATATAGACTTGATATAGACTGGATATGAACTAGATATAGACTGGATATAGACTTGATATAGACTGGATATTAACTTGATATAGAATGGATATAGACTGGATATGGATTTGATATAGACTTGATATGAACTGGATATAGACTGACTATAGTGAGATGGAGATTTGCACAGGTGTAAATCATTTCACAAGTTGACATATCACATGCCCTCATATGCTAGCCACCAGTCACCAAATAACCAGCGAGGACTAGACTCAGTTAAAAATTAAATGCCGTGTCTTAGGGGTCAGGTGGGTTGCATCCCTGTAAAGAACAGTCAAAGTTGTTTGGACAATGCACAGTGCATTTGACTCTCATTTTTGCACTGCTGGCAAAGACTCAGCAGGCAGATCTCTTGAGGGGTGCTCCTTCGAGGGTCTGGCAGTAAAGCTATCATCTGGTGAATTTAAGAACATGCATAACATACACAGTTGAACACTGAAAATGTATCAGCACCCAGGCTGATCATCTCATCTGGTCCATCTTTAACAATGTGAGATCCCTCAAAAAATGCATGAAAATTTTATTAAGAAAGTCAGCAGATCACACAGCATGTAGAGAAAGGAGCCATGCTGTTGAATGAGACTCTTATCATTCTATCCTCAAGGCTGTTGTGAGGGGAGAGATTTGGGAATTCTATTAGAGAATGGATATTGTGAATGTTTGGTTTAGACTTAATATCAATAACCTATCAAAAATATTTCACATTTCAAAAACTCAGTAAATTCTCTCTCCTGCCTCACATTTGAATTACCTCAACCCTGAATGTAACTCTAACCTTATGGTAACCTTAATGTAACCCTAACCTTAACCATAACAAGATAACATGTATGTGTAAACATGACCTAACCCTAACTTCTAAACCTAACTCTAATACAAAAACCTAACCCTAATTCAAATCCTGCACCCAAGCTTCTTTCCTGCTAATTACTCTTGTTTTACTATCAATAAAATAGTGGTACTAATTGACTCTAAATGGTAGTGACTGACTGTATACTGGTAGTAACTGACTGTATACTGGTACTGACTGAGTCTACAGTGGTAGTGACTGACTTTATACTGGTAGTGACTGACTCGATACTGGTACTGACTGACTCCATACTGGTACTGACTGAGTCTACATTGGTAGTGACTGACTCTATGCTGGTAACGACTGACTCTATACTGGTACTGACTGACTCCATACTGATACTGACTGAGTCTACAGTGGTAGTGATTGACTCTATACTGGTAGTGACTGACTCTATACTGGCAGTGACTGACTCTATACTGGCAGTGACTGACTCTATAGAGGTGGTTTCCTCTACTACCACCAGGAGGCAGTGTGTATGGTGATGTCTTCTACTACCACTAGAAGGCAGTGTTCATGGTGATATCCTCTACTACCTCCAGGAGGCAGTGTTCATGGTGATATACTCTACTACCTCCAGGAGGCAGTGTTCATGGTGTATAACAAAACAAACAAAAGGGGCCATGAGAATAAGCTGCTGTGCTACGCGAAGTATTATTGAAAAACTGTCTCCTTTCCACGCTTCCTAGGGCCTCTCTTCAACCAAAAACAACTCCTCCTATAGCGTCTTGCGTCTAATTACGTGGGGTAGAGCTCACGGTCAAGGCCCAATCAAACAAATATACTTCCATTACATATCAACTGGTCAATAAGGTAGCTCAAAAATTAGCATAATTATCATAAATCATAAACTTAATACTTGTCCACCACTTAAATGATTTGGCTCCAACATATAGTGATATCCTCTAGTACCACTAGGAGTCAGCATTTATGGTGATATGCTCTACTACCACTAGGAGGCAGTGTTTATGGTGATATCCTCTACGACCACAAGGAGGCAGTGTTTATACTGATGTCCTCTACTACCTCTAGGAGGCAGTGTTTATACTGATATCCTCTACTACCACTAGGAGGCAGTGTTTATACTGATATCCTCTACTACCACTAGGAGGCAGTGTTTATAGGGATATCTACTACCACAAGGAGGCAGCATTTATGGTGATATCCTCTACTACCACCAGGAGGCAGTGTTTATGGTGATATCCTCTACTACCACCAGGAGGCAGTGTTTATGACACGCCACAGTTCATGCTTACTCTCCCATATTCTATGTTGGGATAGAGTGGTAAACTAGTGTACTATATTGGGAAACGGTGTGGTGAAGAAGTGTACTAGATAGGGATAAGTTGTGATAAATAGAGTACTATATAAGGATACGTTATGGTAGTGTACTATATTGGGATACATTGTGTTAGTGTACTAGAGGGAATAGGGTGGTAAAGTAGTGTACTATATAGGGAATAGGGTGGAAAATTAGTGTTATATACAAGGAATAAGGTGGTTAGCTGGCTGGCTGCTGTAAAATATAACATCAAATAGGGATATTGCTGTGTAATTTAAAGGGGTAAAAATAAGTAAAAGAATATATCAGTGCTGCATTCTTGTACATTAATTGTATCATAAGGCTTGAATCAAAAATAGTTTTGTCTTGACTAAGGGTGAACATGTAGTTTTGGCTGGTCTAAGGGTGAACATGTAGTTTTGGCTGGTCTAAGGGTGAACATGTAGTTTTGGCTGGTCTAGGGTGAACATGTAGTTCTGGCTGGTCTAAGGGTAAACATGTAGTTTTGGCTGGTCTAGGGTGAACATGTAGTTCTGGCTGGTCTAAGGGTAAACATGTAGTTTTGGCTGGTCTAAGGGTAAACATGTAGTTTTGGCTGGTCTAAGGTGAACATGTAATTTTGGCTGGTCTAGGGTGAACATGTAGTTTTGGCTGGTCTAGGGTGAACATGTAGTTCTGGCTGGTCTAAGGGTAAACATGTAGTTTTGGCTGGTCTAAGGGTAAACGCGTCCTTCAGTGAACAGTCTGAGGTTCTGCGTAAACAAAAGTGTTTTGAATGGATGTATAAACAAAGAATTGTTACAGTTAAGGAACACAATAAAAATAAAACTCTGCCTTATGACAACCTCACATATTAGAGTTGAAAACTACTTAGTGTCTGTCCAGTGAAACTCAGTGGGTAGAACAGAGTGCTTGCAACGCCAGGTCTGTGTTTGATTCTCATTGTTCAATACGTTGTACTGTGCTCTTACTGTTCAATGACAATAAAGTTTAATCTAATCAAATCTACTCGGAGCTATTTAAAATCAAGGCACTTAAGTATTTAAAATTATGCACTTTAGTATCTCTGGATAAATGCTGGGTAAATCTGCTAAATAACATTAATGTGTAATCTCTGCTTCTTTTTAATCCTTAAAATTATGATGTCAAGAAGAGCACTTTAGCAGCAAATTCTTGGAAATTCTGATTCTGTGACAATATGTATTGATAACAAATTATATGAAAAAATATATTGTGATACACAATTTTTGCCATATCACCCAACCCAGATCTAAATAAATTTACATAGCCAGATATGCATATGAGAAGACAAGATAACTTGAAGAGACTGACTGACAGGAAGTTTAGGAGGACTTTGTGTACAAGGTTTCCATTTTGATAGCCAAGCTCATTAGCGATACCCTGGTGTTACCCTGATCCATGTTACTGTAAATACATTACTAGTCTTTAGCTAGATTATTATGTTAATCAATATTCAATATAATTAGCATAGCTAGCTTGCTTATTAGCTACAGTTTACTGGCTTAACTAACATTTCACTAACTGTTTTGTAGCTGGTTTCCAAATTGCATTCTAGAAAGCTACGTTCAGGGTTAGAAATGGTACAGAGCCTTCAATTCTCTCATCTCCTCAGTACTTAGGGCTCCAACCCAATAGTAAAATGCATGCAATAGCTTTTCTCCCTCGACAGTTCAAGTATGATCAGATGCTGTTTGTTGACACTACATGCTGCTGGATTATGTATGCAGAGGGAACATGCCATGGCCTGAAAAAGTGCTGGATCAGTTATTGTCTCTTGTGTTTTTTTTCAGACTGGGGCTCTCTACTGGGCTCTGTGTAAAACACTAACATTACAATCTCAGTTAGACCAATGACTGACTTCATACAGACTGATCTTCTCCGGGTCCTCTGAGCAACAGACCCTATTCCACTGACAGTAGGCAAGTTCCCTTTAAAAAAGAAGTTGTTAATAAAAGCCCTTTAGGATGGAAGTGGTTGATAATATTTCATTAGAGGTTAAAAACGTTAAAAAGTCTTTGAAAATTTGTAATGGCTATTTTCATTTGCCCATTATATGTATCAATTCCTATGAAGAATGCCTTTAATTATTATCCATATAATAATTCACATTTTATGCTGGATCATTTTCCTGCTGTAGCAAACAGGTTCAAATTAAGGCCCTACCCCTTTAGCAGAAAGTCTGTGGTCTGAAACCTGGCGTCTATAACCTCTCCAGCTGTACAGAGCAGCAAGACTCAATGACTGAATGACTGAAGGGAAATGATTGGCCAGGAGGCCTCACTTCCGCACTCCACACTCTAATCCTAAGCCTCTAACTGGCTGTGGCCTCTACACTCCTGCGTCTGATTGGTGACATATTAAGGAAAAATCTAAAGGAAAAACGAACCAGGTTGTTGTCCTCCATCACTACCAGCCATAAAGCAGCTGGTGTGGGGGGGCGAAGAGAGGGAAAGAGAAGCCTCTCCACTTCAGTAAACAATAGTCTCTCACTATCTTCAATAAACAATAGTCTCTCACTGTCTTCAGTAAACAATAGTCTCTCACTGTCTTCAGTAAACAATAGTCTCTCACTGTCTACAGTAAACAATAGTCTCTCACTGTCTTCAGTAAACAATAGTCTCTCACTGTCTACAGTAAACAATAGTCTCACTGTCTTCAATAAACAATAGTCTCTCACTGTCTTCAATAAACAATAGTCTCTCACTGTCTTCAGTAAACAATAGTCTCTCACTGTCTACAGTAAACAATAGTCTCTCACTGTCTACAGTAAACAATAGTCTCTCACTGTCTTCAATAAACAATAGTCTCTCACTGTCTACAGTAAACAATAGTCTCTCACTGTGTTCAGTAAACAAGTCTCCCACTGTCTTCAGTAAACAATAGTCTCTCACTGTCTACAGTAAACAATAGTCTCCCACTGTCTCCAGTAAACAATAGTCTCTCACTGTCTACAGTAAACACTAGTCACTCACTGTCTACAGTAAACACTAGTCTCTCACTGTCTCACTGTCTACTCTCTACTGTCTCTCTGTCTCTCTCTACTTTGTCTATCTACTTCCTCTCTATCTGTCTCTACTTTCTCTCTTTCGCTCTACTTCCTCTCTGTCTGTCTCTACTTTATTATTATGTTCTGCTGGCCCACAGCCTGGAAGAAAGTGTCCTCCCCAAGCTTTTCAACATCAGTAGAAACACAGTGAGACGAAGGAATCATATGACCAGTCCTGGTCCCAGTGTCACTGTTTGTCTGGAGGATCTGACTTAGATCCTCTATAACTGCTGTAATTTTATTCTAATGCTCGTTTAGGAAAAGCCTGTCATTTACATTTATAGAATGTCCTGAGATGTGGGCCTTTTTAACCCGCTAATTTAAAAATCTTGATGAACAATGATTGTCTGAAGAGATAACATACTTTTATATTCTCCACCCAGCACAGCCAGAAGCAAACCTCTTAGAGCCTGACTCCCTACGTTGCTACTTTTCTTCTACACTGCTCATAGCAGTAGTAATAGTAATCATAGTAGTTGCAGCTGTAGTAGTAGTAGTAGTAATAGTAATAGTAATAATAGTAGTAGCACCTGTAGTAGTAGTAGTAGTAATACTGATAGTAGTAGTAGCAGTATTAGTAGTAATAGTAATAGGATTAAGAGTAGTAGATAGTAGTAGATAGTAATTATTAATAGTAATAATAGTATCAGTAATACCAGTAATAGTAGTAATAGATAATAGATAGAGATAATATTAGTAGTATTAGTAACAGTAGTAGTATTAGTAATAGTAGCAGTAGTATTATTAATAGCAGCAGTAGTATTACTAATAGTACTAGCTGTAGTTATATTAGTAGTATTAGTAATATCAGCAGTACCTCTCTCCTGCTGTAATGCTGATGCCCCGCCCCTCCCGGAGGTCCTCGGCTGATCTGGAGGTTGATGGGTGACGACTGGAGAGGAGGTGGGGGCTGTGAGTTCCCCGGTGCAGCCGTTCCTGACAGCGCCTTTTGTCCGCCGTTCATATGTGCAGTCACCATGGAAACGGGAGCCGTCTTGGCGTTGGCCGGTAGCATGGAGATGGAGATGCTTTGAGTGGAGGTAGGAGGAGCAGGAGGCCTTATGAGGGACAGGGGCTTGTTGGACGCCCCAACTGGACAACCTCTAACAGCCAACTTCTAATGGAGGGGAGAGGGGGGAGAGGGGGGAGGGTGGGGAGAGGGTTTAGAGGGGGGAGAGGGTAAGAAACAGTTAGTGTTTAATGTTAGTGTTAGTCATTTTAGTGACCTTGAGTATTTATTTCTTTGATTCAAAGCGTTTTAATGTAATTCAGATTCAGTGGTGCTTTAAAATACACTGCTCAAAAAAATGAAGGGAACATAATCATCACAGTAGAACACCAAGTCAAGTAAACTTCAGGGATATCAATCTGTCCAGTTAGAAAGCATAAGCGATTGTGAATCAGTGTCACCTGTTTTGGGTGCAAATGGAAGTGACAACAGGTGCACTGGAGAGGCAAGACAACCCCAAAAAGGGAATGATTTTGCAGGTGGTGGCCACAGACAATTGCTCTCTCATCCTTCCTGACTGATTCTTATCAGTTTTGTGTTTTGCTAGTGTCCTTGTCACTACTGGTGGCATGAGGCGATACCTGCAGCCCATTAAGATTGCACAGGTGCAAAAAGGTTTGCTGTGTCTCCCAGTTCAGTCTCCAGAGCATGGAGGAGATACCAGGAAACAGACCGTTACACAAGGAGAGCTGGACAGGGCCGTAGAAGGGCATCAACCCAGCAGCTGGACCGGCATCTGCCTCTTTTGTGCGAGGAGGAACAGGAGGAGCACTGCCAGAGCCCTACAAAATGACCTCCTGCGGGTTGAGAGCAGGTTCACACTGAGCACATGTCACAGACATAAAAGAGTCTGGTGATGCCAATGTGAACGTTATGCTGCCTGCAACATCATCCAGCATGACTGGTTTGGCGGTGGGTCAGTGATGGTCTGGGGAGGCATATCCTTGGAGGGTCGCCCAGTCCTCCACGTACTAGCCAACAGTACCCTGGCTGCTGTTAGGTACCGGGTTGAAATCCTCAGACACATCGTCAGACCTTATGCTGGTGTAGTGGGCCTTGGGTTCCTCCTGGTGCAGGACAATGCCCGGCCTCATGTGGCCAGTGTGTAGGCAGTTCCTGGATGTCAAAGGCATTGATGCCATTGACTGGCCCTCACGGTCCCCAGACCTGAATCCAATTGAGAACCTCTGGGACGTTATGTATCGGTGCATCCAACACCACCAAGTAGCACCACATACTGTCCAGGAGCTCACTGATGCCCTGATCCAGGTCTGGGAGGAGATCCCCCAGGACACCATCCACCGTCTCATCAGGAGCATGCCCAGATGTTGTCAGAAGTGCATACAGGCACGTGGGGTCCATACACACTAGTGAGTTACATACTGAGTGTTCCCTTAATTATGTTGAGCAGTGTACATTCTGCTTGTGTTAAACAATCAGTGAAAAAAAGCTGAAACTGTAAAATGTGACAACACTGTGCGAAATCCAGATGTGACATCACAGAGCCAATCCAGATTTGACAACACTGGGCCAATCCAGATTTGACAACACCAAGTCAAATTCAGATGTGACAACACTGGGCCAAATCCAGATGTAAGAACACTGGGCCAATTCCAGATGTGACAAAACTGGGCCAAATCCAGATGTGACAAAACTGGGCCAAATCCAGATGTGACAAAACTGGGCCAAATCCAGATGTGACAAAACTGGGCCAAATCCAGATGTGACAAAACTGGGCCAAATCCAGATGTGACAAAACTGGGCCAAATCCAACACCCTTCTCGCTCTACACTCCAGTCTCTCTCTAACACCACCCATCTCTCTTTCCTCTTGATCCAGAAAAAGACATTGTCCAAACCCAGTTAAGTGAATCTGTGTTCCTCTCTCTTCAGTCTGGCTAGCATAGTGAAAGAACAGGCACTCTAAATATTTCATATTCCATTCCACAGTTCCTGTGCCCCCCTAATTCAGCACTCTCTTTTATCGTTTTATATGGAGTAGGAGGGAGTGGGGGAGAGGAGGAGGGGGAAGAGAGGGTGAAAACAGAAGAAAAAACAGAGGAGGGGTCTTGACATTCTCAGCTGGGTTCTGTGGAAGGGGCAACTGCTTTTCTCACTCTTCTTTCTCTCTTCCTCTCAATCCAAGATTATACCTGGCCTTTAGTGAAGAGCTTTTAGACAACTGTGTGTGTCTGAGTCTCGCTGATTGTGCTTTGAGTCTGTTCAGGTCAGTCTAACATTGTAAATTACAGTGACTGTAGAACGATACAAAGAAAGAATAAAGGAATGAAGAATGAAACAACAAATGAATGGGTACCCAACCACATTTGGCAGAAGTAGTTTCCCCTTTTAGTTTGTTTTTAGCCAACAACACGTTAGTGTGTTACAAGAGTCATGATGTCAGTCTGTGATGGATAAATCTGAGTGTCTCTCTGAGGGAAATCACACAATAAAAGTCCCCAATTAGATTCTATGTCAATGACTTTGAAGAAAAATCCAACCACTTATTACATTCAGAGTGTTTGAGAGTCTGCTTTCAGAAGTGACCGTGTGTATGTTTGTGTGTATTTGTGTGTCTGTGTGTGTGAGTGAGTAAAAGAGAGAAATGGAGGGAGGGCGAGTAGAAAAGTGTTTTCTTCTAGCTTAATAAAAACCACAATAATGCCTCATTCACAGGGGGTTGTGGGAGGAAAAGGGGAACATTCATTTAGGGGCAAAAGCCTGAGACAATGAATGACTAATCAGGTAGCCGTGGCCTGAACCTCCACCCAGCCAACCTCTGTTAGTAAAAGGCGGAGAGGGAAGGAGAAGAGGGAGGAATTGGAGAGGAGAGGAGGACAGGGTAGAATTGGGGAGGAGAGGAGGAGAGGGAAGTGTTGAAACAGTGGAGAGCGAAGCATTGGGGAGGAGAGGAAGAAAGGGAAGCAATGGGGAAAAGAGGAGGTGAGGGAAGAGTTGGGGAGAAGAGGAGGAGAGGGAAGAGTTGGGGAGGAGAAGAGGAGAGGGAAGAGTTGGGGAGGAGAAGAGGAGAGGGAAGAGTCTAGGAAAAGAGGAGGGAAGAGTTGGGGAAAATAGGAGCACAGGGAAGAGTCGGGGAGGAGAGGAGGAGAGGGATGACTCAGGGAAAAGAGGAGGAGAGGAAATAGTTGGGGAAAAGAGTAAGGAGGGAAGGAGAATTTGCTGTAAGGGTCAGTTAATTGAGGAGCGAGAGAGCATAGGGAAGTCTCAGGAAAGTAAATTCTGTCTTTGTGTTAAAATGCCCTCTAATTAGCATGTTGAGCAGGAAGCAGAACATTTCAGACACACCGGGGTGCTCTCCCATTCTCTCACTCTCTTTTCTCTCTTTCACTTCCTACTTCTCTCTCTTCCTCCACCACTCTCCCTCTTTAACCTCCATCATATTTATTGCAGGGTGTTAATTATGTTACCCAAACAAGAAGCAGGATCCAGATCTGATCATCAGCAAGTTATTTAGTTTTCAGCATTGTCAGTTCACATACTGTGTTCCTATAAAAAAAACGGAGCTGTTTTTCTGTTGATCCATAATGCAGTGATGGATTGTCCTCTAACGTCTGATGCAAAGATCAGACACACACACACACACACACACACACACACACACACACACACACACACACAGTGTCATGGGACCCTGTCAATATAGGTCATGATCAAAAGTAAAGCACTCCATCATAGACCTGCCGTGTCATCGGACATGCCGTGTCATCGGATCTGCCGTGACATCAGACCTGCCGTGACATCAGACCTGCCGTGATATCGGACCTATTCAGACCCTCTAGTTGGCTCAAAGGGCATAAATGTACTTCGTTAGCAGAGGACTACTCTCTAGTTATCCAAATCGCACCAAAAAGCTGTTAAATTTCAAAACCCCAAAAGGGAAGGGACTTTAAAACCTTCTATTACAAAGCCTTCATCTACAGTGAGATTAACCTGGAGAAAAGCCTCTTACATTTGTGGGTCTGTTCACAAACACAAAGACCCCACAGAGCCTCAGGAGTGCAAAAATGTTAGACCAAAATGAACTTACTATTTGACAGTCACAGAATCAACCACAAAAAAAACATTTTCAATGCTACGTTGCCATAAACAGAGTAGAGAGTGGCAGGATACATGACCACTGTGACTGACCACATATTAAGAAAAACCTGGACTACTTATAAAATCCATGAGCATGGCCCTGCTATGGAGAGACAGCCATAGGCAGACTCTCAAGAGAAAAAAGGCTATGTCACTGTCCATGAAATGAGCAGTGGACCAAATGTATGACCACATCAGAGACTCATACTTCCCTCAGATCCTACAAACCCACAAATAATTTGAAATAAAATCAAACATTGATCAAGTCCCTGCTAGGCAAAATTTCACAACAACAGTCCTATTGTTGGAAATCGGGTGTAACCTGGGCGGCAGCCAGGATGAACAGAGAAACACCATGATCCTATGAGACAAACATAACGGCTCTTAGTCTACGCATTGGTTTTTTTGTCCTGATGACAGTGGAGTTTATGTTTGTCCCGCCCCATCATGGCAGCAGTTGACACTCTACTGAGGTCACATCCACAGCTAGCCGAGGTCACATCCACAGCTAGCCGAGGTCACATCCACAGCTAGCCGAGGTCACATCCACAGCTAGCTGAGGTCATAAAACTGGGTGTATGAATCATACGTCATATATGATAAGTGTCTGCCGTGACCAATCAGCAGTCAGACGCCAGGCGTTCAGGTGTTGTCATGGTGATGACTGAGAGGTACACTGAGCTCTATAAGACAAGTAGTGATTGGCTTGCTTCTAGGTGGAGTGTGTGTATGTTTGTGTGATCTACTTCATGGTGTTTTTTGAGTATTTGTCTTAACCATTTTCCGCCACATTATTCTCTTCCATCAGCGGCTACTAGTGCCACAACTTCAGCTGTATAAATACACACACGCACGCACGCACGCACGCACGCACACACACACACACACACACACACACACACACACACACACTCTATTCCCCCACTGAATACCCTAATGACTAGCTGGTCTGGCTATGTGTGCTCCGCTCATGTCAGCTTTCTAGTCCGTACTCTTCTTTTCAAAACATCCTCTGATCACTGATAATGACTAACTGGAATATTCCTCCATCTCAGAGTTTGAGGACATCAAAGCAGCTTAGATCAGCTTCATCAGTCCATCGAGCTGGAAGCAGGTGGAGGTGAGGAGGTGTGTTTCTGTAGGAATGGTTAGTTCTCCGGGTCTCTCTCATTGAGGTGTGTTTCTGTAGGAATGGTTAGTTCTCCGGGTCTCTCTCATTGAGGTGTGTTTCTGTAGGAATGGTTAGTTCTCCGGGTCTCTCTCATTGAGGTCCGGACTGTCCTTTGTTGGTCACCGGTCTGCCAGTAAATGAAGACCTTCAGGTTACTGTTTTAATTAAATGTCTGCACTCCGCATGCACATACACACAC
>JACXGI010019212.1:0-12363 GCA_016801175.1 Esox masquinongy
TGCCCCCCCCCCCCGAGGAGATGTAAGCTGTGTAACACCCAGGGTTTGTAAAGCCCCTGTCCAAAAGTGAGTTGAAGTTTAATCTGGATAAATACTTGTCAGATTAATTTACCTTTATTGGCTCACACAGGGTCATGCCGTCCATGAGTCATAGGAGTTGTAGACTCTCGCCTCATCATGACTTACAGCGGAGTGCCACTCGAGAAGGTTTTTTTTTAATGAATTTACTCCTGGTTTAGTCATTAGATGCTATGTGCATCTCTCAGTGAGTCAAACATTTTATTTGGCACTAAATATGTATGGTAAGGATCTCACCAACTGTTACATACCAGAGGTCTATCCAGGTTTTAGCATCCCGCGAGATACTGTACTGCCATCCTTACATGATAGAAACGTTTCTCTATATGTAGATGGCGTTAAATAAAACACCATTCCATTGTTGTATACGTGTGGTTGTACATGGATGTTGGTGTGTGGATATTGTGCGTTTGGTCAACATTGTATGTTATGCGGGGTATGTTCAAATTCTGTACAGTGACACAGCGGCCTTAGTGGGAAGTTCAATGGGTTCTGTTTGTCCCTAACCAGCCACTGTAGTGAACCAGGTCTTAGGATGGTTGGTTAAGGCCAATAAAACAGAGAGTGCCCCATCATGCTAGGCATGCAGGCCTGCCTCTTGGTGCAATAGAGCCAACCCCAGCCTCTGGGGACTGGTGCCTGCCTGCTATACCATCTTATCTCTGACATTGCTTTGCCCAGACTGCTGACCTTGAGAAGTAACATGATGGATCAATATGTGCTGGGATTGAAGAGTGCAGAGGAAAGAAAGGTTCTCTGTAGACTGTGGTGGTGCAGATTTAGTCAATTTCAGTAGCACTCATACAAATGAACATGGAATGTCCTAGAGACCACTAACAACAAAATCAACTACGACATGAGTATGATTTTGCTATTCTTTTACAGAATATATTGGTATAGACTGTATATGATTTGAGCCAACTTCCAACAGCAGGAAAATAATCTTGCTGCATAAGGTATTTTGAATTGTCATGTAGATTATAATTGATGGTCATATTTGTAGGGGATGATGGATTTTTCATGCCTTTTTAAACCTCAATCATACTGGACAAATTGTTTTTAGTTTTAAAAGCGTCCTGTAACAGATTAGATCCGACATCTGTAGAGAACAATATACAAATAAAGGAGATGAACTCTTAAGTTGTTTAACTATTCACATAATGCTGAGTGCTGGAGAATTAAAAAAACAAATGAAATGCAGCATACAGTACGCCATACACTATATGCCATTGTTTTAATGCATGCATTATTCAAATTCTACATATATAAAATGGTGCCAGTCTAGAACACTAGACTGATTTGCATGCAACATTATGAATCTCATTAACGGGTGGAAGAATTGCCCGTCCAACGTGTCATGATGGGGTGCTTCAACAGGCCTTCCTCCCCATGCATATTTACTGTCAATGCTTCCAAGATGTACGTGAAAAAAATGCCATTCTAGTCAATTGCCTAGATCATCAAGGTAATGGCTTTTTCCATCTTTCTGCACATAAAATGACTACAGGATTGCCCTTTATGATGGATGTGCCCTCAGGTGCTTAGAAGGCTGACCTGTCCACTGATGCAAATGCGCTTTGTGCTGAAACCCAATTCCACCCTATGTTCTCTATCGTGGGCTACATATTCTATACTATTAAAACACAGAATAGGCCCTTTCCATGCAAGGCCATATGTGGGATGTCAAGGCCACTGGTAATCCTATGTTTTAATCAATGACCTCTTGCTTCTTTGCCCCTCTTGTTGAGCCATGTCAAAGAGGAACAGGATCTCCAGTAAAGGTTTCCAGATAAATGGCCCTGTCACTGGTGATAAATGGAAGCCCTGCGAGCGACACTCAGCATCACAGCATGCTCAGCCTGGGCCCTGTAAAGCATATCATTAATTATCATTCACCAGTCTGTAGCCCTGGGGTTAGAGATCAGACTCGCTGAGAGAGATCTCCCAGTAAACCCAGCTTACTTTGAGAGGAGTAGTACAGGCTGAGTTTGGAGTGCCAACAGTTTAAATGTGTTGCATAACTGATGAAATTCTGAATGCGGGATTATGAAAAGAGATTAGATATAGAATTATTATCACATAGATATGTCATTTCTAAAGAGAATTATCTGTTTGAACATATGGTTCTCACTGGGGACAAGATGCTTTCAGCAAATAGGATGAGGAAAAATATGTCAACATACATATGCATATATACAGTGGATATAAAAAGTCTACACACCCCTGTTAAAATGCCATGTTCTTGTGATGTAAAAGAATAAGACAAAGATAAATCATGTCAGAACTTTTTCCACCTTTAATGTGACCTATAACGTGAACAATTCAATTGAAAAACAAACTGAAATTTTTGAGGGGGAAAAAAAAAAAAAAACTCACAATAACCTGGTTGCATAAGTGTGCACACCATTAAACTAATACTTTGTAGAAGCACCTTTTGATTTTATTACAGCACTCAGTCTTTTTGTGTAGGAGCCTATTAGCATGGCACATCTTGACGTGGCAATATTTGCCTACTCTTCTTTGCAAAAGTGCTCCAAATCTGTCAGATTGCGAGGACATCTCCTGTGCACAGCCCTCTTCAGATCACCCCACAGATATTCAATTGGATTCAGGTCTGGGCTCTGGCTGGGCCATTCCAAAACGTTAATCTTCTTCTGATGAAGCCATGCTTTGGTGGATTTGGATGTGTGCTTTGGGTCGTTGTCGTGCTGAAAGGTGAACTTCCTCTTCATCTTCAGATTTCTAACGGACGCCAGAAGGTTTTGTGCCAAAATTGCCTGGTATTTGGAACTGTTCATAATTCCCTCCACCCTGACTAAGGCCCGGGTTCCAGCTGAAGAAAAACAGCCCCAAGCATGATGCTGCAACCACCATGTTTCACTGAGGGTATGGTGTTCTTTGGGTGATGTGCAGTGTTGTTTTTGCGCCAAACATACCTTTTGGAATTATGGACAAAAAGTTCAACCTTGGTGTCATCAGAGCATAACACATTTTCCCACATGCTTTTGGGGGACTTGATGTTTGTTTTTGCAAACTTCAGCCGGACTTGGATGTTTTTCTTTGTAAGAAAAGGCTTCCGTCTTGCCACCCTACCCCATAGCCCATTCATATGAAGAATACGGGAGATTGTTATCACATGTAGCACACAGCCAGTACTTGCCAGAAATTCCTGCAGTTCCTTTAATGTTGCTGTAGGCCTCTTGGAAGCCTCCCTGACCAGTTTTCTTCTCGTCTTTTCATCAATTTTGGAGGGAAGTCCAATTCGTGGTAATGTCTCTGTTGTGCCATATTTTCTCCACTTGATGATGACTGTCTTCACTGTGTTCCATGGTAGATCTAATGCTTTTGGAAATTCTTTTGTACCTTTCTCCTGACTGATATCTTTCAACAATGAGATGCTTTGGAAGCTCCTCATTGTCAGGAAAATCCTACTAGAACAGCTGAACTTTATTTGTGATTAATCAGTCATTTTAAATGATGGCAGGTGTGTAATGACTTCTATTTAACATGAGTTTGAATGTGATTGGTTAATTCTGAACACAGCCACATCCCCAGTTATAAGAAGGTGTGGACACTTAAGCAACCAGGTTATTGTAAGGTTTTTATTTTTCATTTTTCCCCCTCAAAGCTTTCAGTTTGTTTTTCAATTGAATTGTTCACATTATAGGTCACATTAAAAGTGGAAAACGTTCTGACATGATTTATCTTTGTCTCATTCTTTTACATCACAGAAACCTGGCATTTTAACAGGGGTTTGTAAACTTTTTATATCCACTGTATATATATGGATGTTATCCAATAATGCTATGCTACGTAAAACCTAGATTTTTTCTAAAAACATATTTGATCTTAAATGTCTGTCCCATTCACCCCCTCAATCAAACTCAAAACACTTTTTGTGTCCCTTATGCTTCTTTAATTTTATAATATCTATAGCTGGGGGGACAGCAGTGAGTGGTAAAATACATTCTTGTTAGCCCTTTCTTATAGTCATTGCACAAATTATTGACAAATATGATTCACATTATTTGAGATTTGTCCACCTACTCAATATTGGCCCATCATGCAGTTCCCTTCATACCCCGGGTCAAATCAAGTGTGCACTCCAAAAATATACCTTAAGGATAACAAAGGAAAATGGTTTCATTAAAAATTATTCAAACAAATAAACTGGATTCTTAGTTTGAACTATTGTAAATACATGGAAAGGGCCTAATCTATGTTTTAATAGTTAAGAATGTGTAGCCCACAATAGAAAACATAGGGTGGAATTGTGTTTCAGTACAAAGCACATTTGCTTTAGTGGACAGGTCAGCCTTCTAAGCACTTCCTGAGGGCACATCCATCTTAAAGGGCAAGCCTGTAGTTATTTTATGTACAGAAAAATGGAAAAAGCCATTACCTTGATGATTCAGGCAATTCGCTAGAATGGTATGTAGAAGCAGACAACAAGATATTTTGTTTTGTTGAAGTCATTGGAACCAACTAATAAACAAATGATCCAACATTTACTCAACACTTTTTGCAAAGACAATGTCAAAAACAACACTATGTGTCCCACTTCTCCTTCATATTATTGAAGATAATTTTGCTCTGCCTCTCTCTGTCACACTTGAATTTCCATTGGGCAGCTTAATGAGTTTCCTCCCCTCCAATTCATGCAGATCCAGCCACTGCAGATAATTTAGCCCACAAATCACTTAATGCCATTCCTTAATGAAATCACAGTGATTGGAGGACTTCTGCACATGTGCCATAACCTGTGAGAGTTCCCTATTAAGGACTTATCTTTCACCTGGCCTGTTGCTCTAATCTCCTGTAAATAGCAAAGTGTGGCGCTGCCCTCCCAGTACATTGGGCTCAGCCTTCAAATGAAAACGAGGTTTCAGATTAGAGGTGCAATTAGACATCTGAGTGTTGTCCTCCTCGGTTCTATATCAACTCTTTGTATTACGGCAAGAAAACTCCATGATCTTTCAGTGGTGAATAAAAAATTGCATGGAATTACAAAGGATAATTCTTTGACAAAGTGATGGATTATATCCATTTTGGATTGTGGGACTTACATCATTTGGAGAAGCCAGATGAATGAT
Organism: Esox masquinongy; assembly: GCA_016801175.1. Lineage (NCBI taxonomy): Eukaryota > Metazoa > Chordata > Actinopteri > Esociformes > Esocidae > Esox > Esox masquinongy. The sequence continues at coordinate 5,172 of JACXGI010019212.1, forward strand.
TATGTATGGATAATGTCACTGGGAGCCTCCCAGAAAAGAATGGGAACTTCGTGGAACATACAGTATACATAGCATGCACATTAGGCCATTAGGGTAGGGGACACTAGGCCATTAGGGTAATGCCAATTAAAATAAAATATGAGCTGGGTCACCAAATAGCAGTATATTTCATAACCCTTCAACATAACACATTTTTTGTTTTTTATTTAATTATAGATTTCCTTTTTACCATTTGAGTTTACAAATCCTAATTTACAGCAACACCTCGTGGGAAGTTGCAATAGATCATTTGTTTGTTTAAATCACATACAAAAGACACGCCAAGTCAAACCATCAGAAGCAAACATCATGAAACCTGTCATTAAAAGAACCAACCACATCCTTCAATAAAAAGTACAGACACAGCCAACATAACTGCCTCGGGGGCACCAATTTGTCCAATTTCAGGGAACTCTGGAGACCATTCCACTGACAAAGTGCAATATAGCTACAGGCAGATTTACCTGTCAAAGTAATCTCCAGAGTTAGCCTTTACTGAGACCATGTCTGATGGCTTGTATTTCTGTAGGTTATCAAAGCAGGTATAGTGGTAGTTTATGCAAGAGATTTCACTACAGAGTTCAGTGATGTACTGGAACCTATAGCAAAACTATGTAATTATGTATACCGCAATAAAAAGTCTAATGAATGCCAAAGCATGGACCACAAACCACTCGATTTCATGTATTCTGAAGACACATCCATCCCGTCCCTCATGGCGCACCCACCTCCTTCCAGCAATATCAATAATCCCTTTCCAACTAAATGGATCTCAGCAGTACATGACGAACGTTGCTCTGCATTGGTGTGTGCAGTGTTGCAGGTAATGCATTACTAAGTAGCCAGTAATAACTGTTCCAATTTGAATGACAATTTTACATTTACTTACCAAATGTAGGTAATTGTAACTTCTTAATGTTTTGTTTTATATCCCCTTCCTTTACTATTTCAGTTATTGGTCCAAAAACATTGATGAACTGGACACCCCTCCAGCACCTAGGGAGGTCCAAGGGCACTTGTGGCCCACTTGCCTGTCAGCACGAGCTATGCAAAATGGTGTCCAGTAATCTAAATGGATTATCCAGACGGTCGTTTTCTGCGTTTAATTGGCCACTTTCTTACCGGAAAGCAGCAGTTTGCCCCTTACTCCTCTCTTCCTAATGGCCTTGTCAAGTTTGAAAAAAGTTGGGTGAATCAGGTTGGCCTCTGATGTGGAGAGTGTTCTAGATCCAATTTACCTCATTTCAAGGCTATTGCGCACACCACATTTGGGTCAGGAACACCCACAAATTGAATTTGGCCTTTAGAGAAGGAACGTTTTATGGTAGGTACATAATTTCTCATCATTTGCATTTTGCATTAAAAAATACTGCGAGGTTTGGCATCAAATGAAGTGATATTTCTGACGTTTAATCATGTAAATATAAAGCTTGATTAATCCCACTCTAGCTTGAGCAAGCCACCTCATACTAACAGATAATACACTGCTCAAAACAATTAAGGGAACACGTAATCATCACAGTATAACACCAAGTAAATTAAACTTCAGGGATATCAATCAGTCCAGTTAGGAAGAATACGCGATTGTGAATCTGTCCAGTCACCTGTTTTGGTGAAAATTAAAGTGACAACAGGTGCACTGGAGAGGCAACAGCAAGACAACCCCCAAAGAGGGAATGGGGGGTGTTAACAGACAATTGCTCTGTCCTTATCCTTCCTGACTCATTCTTCTCTAATTTTTCGTTTTGCTGGTGTCCTTGTCAGTACTGGTAGCATGAGGTGGTACCTGCAGCCCATTCAGGTTAAACAGGTAGTCCAGCTCCTTCAGGATGGCACATCTATGTGCCGTAGCAAGGTTTGCTGTGTCTCCCAGTACAGTCTCGAGAGCATGGAGGAGATACCAGGAGATATCGTTACACGAGGAGAGCTGGACAGGGGCGTAGAAGGGCACCAATCCAGCAGCAGGATTGGTATCGGCCTCTTTGTGGGAGGAGGAACAGGAGGAGCACTGCCAGAGCCCTACAAAACGACCTCCAGCAGGCTACTGGTGTGTGTATGTTTCTGATCAAACTGTCAGAAACAGACCCCATGAGGGTGGCATGAGGGCCCGACGTCCTCTAGTGGGACCTGAGCTCACAGCCCAGCACCATGCAGCTCGGTCGGCATTCGCCAGAGAACACCAGAATTGGCAGGTCCGTCATTGGCGCCCCGTTCTATTCACAGATGAGAGCAGGTTCACAATGAGCACATGTGACAGACGTAAAGAGTCTGGAGACGCAGTGTGGTGAACGTTACGCTGCCTGCAACATCATCCAGCATAATCGGTTTGATGGTGGGTCAGTCATGGTCTGGGGAGGCATATTCTCGGAGGGTCGCTCAGACCTCCACGTGCTAGCCAACGGTTCCCTGACTGCTGTTAGGGTACCGGGATGAAATCCTCAAACCCATTGTCAGACCTTACGCTGGCCGCAGTGGGCCCTGGGTTCCTCCTGGTGCAGGAGAATGACTGGCCTCATGTTGCCAGGGTGTGTAGGCAGTTCCTGGATGACAAAGGCATTGATGTCATTAACTGGCCCTCACGTTCCCTGACCTGAATCCAACTGAGAACCTCAAGGACACTATGTTTCGGTCTATCCACCACCGCCAAGTAGCGCCACAGACTGTCCAGAAGCTCACTGATGCCCTGATCCAAGTCTGGGAGGAGATCCCCCCGGACACCATCTGCCGTCTCATCAGGAGCATGCCCAGAAGTTGTCGAGAGTGCATACAGGCATGTGGGGGCCATACACACTACTGAGTCAGATTATAAGTTGGAACAGCCTGTGATTTCAATTGTTTACTTTGATTTTCAGTGTGAGTTTGAATCCAGCCCTCAATCGGTTGGTGATTTTGGTTTCCACTGACCGTTGTTACATAATTTTTCTTAACGAATTACACAATGTACAGTAAAGATTTTGATCTTTAATAAATAGAGACCCGATGTGTGATTTAAGTGTTCCCTTATTTTTTTTAACAGTGTAGATGAATGGGTTGGTTGGTGGGGCATTGGGGTGTTATGCCCGCTCAAATGGACTGCCCCGTTAAAATAAAGTCAAGTTTTGTAAAAAAACATAAAATTTGATTAAAATATACATCGATACGATGCATTTTTAAAAGGAAGCAATATGATTATAACAGTTAAAAAATAGTATACTAAACATAAGAACTTATGACTGACAAGAATCGATATGAAGCGTGAAGAGGTGGAACGCTAGAACGTGCAAGTATCTGCGCTGGCCAGGCAGGTGATAATTAATGTGACACAGAAACAATAAGTAACTTCTTGGCGTTAAGGCCTAACACTCTTAATTGTTATCACACATTAAAAAATGACAGGAGACTTGATGGCGCGAAGGCCAACCGTGAAGCAGCCTGCTAAAGATTAAGGATATGAGGCAAGAAATTTGCTCAGATAATGCACATGTTAGCCAGGCAGGTAACGATAACGCTGCCTTCAGCACCTGCTACACGGTCGCTTGTTAAAAAAGTTGCAAACCGTTTCATACACTTATGGACAAGGACACGGAGATGTTTCCCGTGAACAAAAACACTAAACCTTAAAGACCACGCGAAGCGTACTGACTGGATTCAAATTTGCTTGAACATTTGGTGCCTCCATTGCTAGCTGTGTGGGAGGCTTTCCATGCTAAGGTTTCCGGACCGCAGACGCGCCATTTACTCCAATGTACTCAAGGCCCAGCTGAGGTAGTTGGACTTCCAGAAAGATCTTACCTGCAAGGGCACGAGTGGAAAGACATATTGTCCGGAGTTCCTGAGTCCGAGTTCTATAGCCACACATCGCATTCATCCAGCTATATGCCTACTAATGGTGAGTCAAGCTGTTTTGAATATATATATGTTTTTACTTGTTTGCACCAGTCTTGCTGCCATGTTGTGTGTCTGCCTTGGTGCTAGGCTGATTGACTTTACTGAAGAGGGTATGCGTTTGCCTGTTTATGATTTGCTTATTGAAACGCTCATCAATAAGTTGTGCTTCAAGAGCTGTGTGGTTTTGGGATATCACAGTGTACAGTAGCTACTCATGTTGCAGGTTGTATGGTTAGTATGGCAAGTTGTGTGTTATGCATTATTCATTCAAAATTCACTGCACAGTCTGCAATGGCCACAGTTATTCTATACTTTGTAAAGAGTGCAGATGCATTTGATTAATTATTATAGAAATGCATTAAGCAGTTTGAAAGATTTTGTTAAATTAATCCTCTAACCCTGTATAAATGCCTCTTCTCTCCATCAACTCTGAATAAGTTAGTCTACTTTTTAAATATACAAACAGTAAAGCTATTGCTGAAAAAGTTAATGCTGGTACTGTTAGAAAGTTGTCAGAACACACAGTGCATCGCAGTTTGTTGCAAATGGGGCTGCGTAGCCGCAGACCAGTGAGGGTACCCAATCTGACCGCTGTCCACTGCCGAAAGTGCCTACAATGGCCATGTGAGCTTCAGAACTGGACCATGGAGTAGTGGAAGAAGGTGGCGTGGTCTGATGAATCACGTTTCCTTTTACATCACGTGGATGGCCGGGTGCGTGTGCGTCACATACCTGGAGAACACATGGCACCAGGATGCACTATGGGAAGGAGGAAAGCCGGTGGAGGCAGTGTGATGCTTTGGGCAATGTTCTGCTGGGAAACCTTGGGTCCTGCCATTCATGTGGATGTTACTTTGACACGTACCACCTACCTGAACATTGTTACAGACAATGTGCACCCTTTTATGGCAACAGTATTCCCTGATGGCAATGGCCTCAGCAGGATAATGCACCCTGCTATGAAGCAAAAATGGTTCAGGAATGGTTTGAGGAACACAACAACGAGTTCAAGGTGTGACTTGACCTCAGATTCCCCAGATATCAATCCAATCGAGCATCTGTATGCGTGCGTGTGTATGCGTGCGTGTGTATGCGTGCGTGTGTATGCATGCACGCACACACGCACACTTACATATGCAGTGATAACCAGAACAGCCTCAGTAAGATTTGGCATAGATTCTACGAGTCTTTGGAACTATAATCAAGGAATGGAATACCATTCTTACAAAAGATACTTCCTCATTTGGTGTTTTGATGATGGAGGTGGAGAGCGCTGTCTAACACATCAATCCAAAATCTCCCATAGGTGTTCAGTTGGGTTGAGATCTGCTGACTGTGAAGGCCATCGCATATTATTCACATCGTTTTTATACTCATCAAACCGTTCAGTGACCCCTCGTGCCCCATGGATCACTCCGAATAACTTTGTAATGATTTGCAATGACCCTTCCCTCTAAGGGGAAAAGTGGACCCAAACCATGCCAGGAAAATGCCCCCCACAGCATAACAGAGCCTCCGGACTCCCTCACTGTAGTTACATTTAGGCCTGTACCGTCCTCTTGGTGTATGCAACACATGCACTCGCCCACTTGTTGAGAATGTGGTGAAGGATGACTCATCTTTTTTAGACCAGTGCCTATGGTTTTTGCACCACTAAACTCTCAAATGTGTATTTGCCTTTTAAATTTCGGGTTTATGCATTGCAACCCTGCTCTGCAACCCTTTCTCTTTCTGTGAATTGTATAGCCTAAATAAAATAACATTTTAAGTACATTTAAGTCTTAAATAACCGTGGCTTGCCCTTCCGTTGCTTCTTCCTATATATACCACTTACCGCTATAATTTAACGGTTAAAAATCAGTGGAACAGTGGTTAACCTGCCCGGTAGAGGACCCAAGTGAATCTTGTACTCAAACACAATGAGGAAGATTGTATGGGACGCTAAGAAAAATTGAAGGGCGACAGTTGGTGAGTTACCAACTCTTGCAATCTTCTACCAGATGCCAACAATGCCAATAGACTGGAAGGGTTGCCAGCCAAATAGCATAAATTGAGAACAACAAAAAAATAAAAGTGCCTGGAGTTTAAATGACATTGACATTTGGATTGAAACAGGGTGCTGTAGTCAGTTAAAACAAAAATAAAGCTCTTGGCCATGCACATCAGTGGTGGGTTTAGTGTTGAAAGAAGGATGCATGTGTAGAAAGGAACCCCATACTCTCTGTAAATTATGGTGGTAGAACCTTAATGTTGAGGGGCTATTTTGGTTTCACTGGTTCTGGGGCCCTTGTTAAGGTCAACAGCAGAGGCCCGAAAAGTCCCTTCTAAAGTTCTATGATCTTTGTGTTTTTCCTAACCACTGTGTATCAACATGATACTGCTTGTTTTTTTATTGCGATATCTGTATTGGCACTTCATGACAACTACTGATGTAAAAAGGGATTTACAAATGCAATATTGATTACAAGATTAATAACAAGTAGGGTAACACTATTTCAAGGATAGTGTCATACCACATTATAATAGGGTCATAACTTGTCATGTACAGGTGCTGGTCATATAATTAGAATATCATCAAAAAGTTGATTGATTTCAGTAATTCCATTCAAAAAGTGAAACTTGTATAATGTATACATTCATTCCACACAGACTGATATATTTTCAAGTGTTTATTCCTTTTAATTTTGATGATTATAACTGACAACTAATGAAAACCCCAAATTCAGTATCTCAGAAAATTAGAATATTGTGAAAAGGTTAAATATTGAAGACACCTGGTGCCACACTCTAATCAGCTAATTAACTCAAAACACCTGCAAAGGCCTTTAAATGGTCTCTCAGTCTAGTTCTGTAAGCTACACATCATGGGGAAGACTGCTGACTTGACAGCTGTTCAAAAGATGCCCATTGACACCTTGCACAAGGAGGGCAAGACACAAAAGGTCATTGCTAAAGAGGCTGGCTGTTCACAGAGCTCTGTGTCCAAGCACATTAATAGACAGGCGAAGGGAAGGAAAAGATGTGGTAGAAAAAAGTGTACAAGCAATAGCGATAACCGCACCCTGGAGAGGATTGTGAAACAAAACTCATTCACAAATGTGGGGGAGATTCACAAAGAGTGGACTGCGGCTGGAGTCAGTGCTTCAAGAACCACCATGCACAGACGTATGCAAGACATGGGTTTCAGCTGTCGCATTCCTTGTGTCAAGCCACTCTTGAACAAGACACAGCGTCAGAAGCGTCTCGCCTGGGCTAAAGACAAAAAGGACTGGACTGCTGCTGAGTG
>JACXGI010019213.1:0-12359 GCA_016801175.1 Esox masquinongy
CTCTCCCCCCCAATTCTACAGTGTACGTTATTTAATTTAGCTGAAGATACCTCATCTTCGTTCACAAAATCATGTTTTTCTACAATTACAACCCTAAGGAGGACGATACATGTAATCAAACTATACGGAGCGATGATCTGAGACAATTGCAGCTTATTTACAATGACAGTAGTGTGATATAAACAGCCACTGATTACATATCTGCGCGCTGAACTGATCATTTGCAACCCCCTCGCGCAGAGAACAGGCTGCTACATGCGACAAAACATTGTGTCACAGAGGCACTTCCACGCAGAGCAGTTCAACATGATCTGCCACTTACCTGAGAGGTGTACTTCGGGGCTTGGGTTTCTCTGCTGCCTGCGAACACAGTAACACAACACAGGGTGCCGTTAGGTGCCGGACACGACACTGGAGTATGTGACGGACGATGCCACCCACGGCTCTGTACCACTGAGGGATGAGCACACAGGCTGGAGGAAGTACTGAAGTGGGGATGAATCAAGGCCCTGGATGAAAACATTCAACATCATGATGATGACTTGTGGTTAGGCAATCAAACACGCACTTGCCTCTTCGTCTGTTCATCCCCCTTCCCTTTGAATGGAGGAATATGAATGATTAAAGTGAGCAGTGAGGCGTCCGCCACTCGATCAATGCTGGCTGAAGGCGAAAACACAACTGTGTGATTTCTTGGGATTTTTATTTGTATCTACTAGCTAAAGTAGCAGTGAGGCCTTGCATCGAATCAGCATTTTCATGTTTACAGTTGACTACATGTCCACGTATATTTAACACCTGTTCCATGATACCTACATAGCAAACGTCTTACTGCGCAATGGATTGATTTAAGCCTACAGCACTGCAACCTGAAACCGACTAGAAGCACTTACTGTCATTTAATACTAAGAGTTATTGTGCCCCCCTTTCCATATGTTCTCTACATATTCCCTGCAATACAATGACTGCAAATGGTGACAAACAGAAGATCATTAAATAATAACTGAATTGAAAGCCAACGGCCAACTTCTCTTGGAATTGGAAGGAGTCAGAAACATATGTTACTGCATCAATGTCAAAGACAGTGAGACCAGCACAGCAACTATGACTATGTTTTCATAAGATTTGCTTTTCTATTTACGTGAAAATATTTGCACCAAACTCTTTAACTAGATTTAAAAAGCATTACAGGTTTATCTTGGAATTATTCTGTGTATTTTTAGGATATGATACTGACTTCCTTCATATGGTGTCTCACAAGGGAGAAACATCTGTAACTGCCACCTCCAAGACAGAAATCTTGTTTTTTGTAATGAGCAACAGAAAAACACATGTGGAATCAGTGCGTTCAGACGCTCTTTAAAGTATGTCCTCGCAGATGACAGTTCAGTGAAAATAAATTACATGCTCTCAGACACAGGGGATGCCATTTCACAGTAAATGAATTGTGGACAGGAAGACAAGTGTCACTGCTTTAGTCCTGAACATATGATGTAGCCCACACCTAAAAAAAGGAAAAAGATAGAATGGCTGATAGGTGCCACATCCTTCTGAAATCCATATTAATTTGCTTAAAGAGTACACCCTTTGTAGTAAAGCTATTGGCCACCACCACCACAACCTGTCTACAACCTGCCCTGGCCACCAGCAAAGCAGAGCCAAGGTATGGCCACATACTGGCCAGCTAACTTTATTGCTGTGACCATTGATCTGTGTACAGTCCATTTATCATTCATGAAAGGAGCCAGTGATCTTCACAGTATATTAGATGAAACAACTCAGCTCATCTGTCAACTGCTCTCTTATTGCTGTTTCCCTCTCCACAGGGATTTGGGCTGCTTCCATCCTTCTTCCCCGTTCGTGGGTTGCTAGGCAACGCAGCTGGGGGCATGGCCGCCAGTGTGTGTGGCTAAACAGCGGCAGTGGCGCACTCCAGCAAACTGTTTTACACTGCTGGGGCTTTTTCCTGCTTACGAGATGTCTTTGGACATTTGTTTCTGGTCTTGTGTGTTGTGTATGTGTGTATGTGTGTGTGAGTGTGTGTGTGTCTATGTACATGCATGGGAAATTCAGGGCGTGATCATGGCCAAAAAGAAAGGGAGGAGTTGTGCTGTTAGCGCAACTGCTGTCAACAAATCAGCCTAAAAAAAGTCAGCCATAAACTGGCACTTTTCTGTATCACCAACAGAAACACAACACAGCACAAAGCCAGAATTATACAACACTTAAAAAGCAAAGAGAGTGCAGTTGACAAGACCATTGGCTCTAGCTTTGGAGAATGAACTCATCCCAAACAATGTACAGTGATGTCTGCCCCCAATGTGTTGTCAACCTATATATTCAATTGTGGCAATGTGAATGAGAGGCATTAGCCCTGTTGAGAGATCAGTCTGAACTATGGGGCAAAGAAGACTGTTTTAGATCAGCTCATTCCGTTCCACAGATTAACATTTGATTATCTAGGAGTTGATACATCAGATCAACAGTCTTCTTTACTCACTCATCTGCCCTAATACTCATCATCTCAATCTCCTCACTTTCCCTCTCTCTTTCTTTACAAATTATGTCGATACCCCTCGTCAAAACACCATTAGTTTTCCTTTCATCTATGGCGATCAGTCACAGCAGTATCCTATTCATTCTGGGTAGGGGGGCTGGGTCATCATTAAGAGAGAAAGCAAGCTAACATAAATAAAGACATCACTGTTTGCGATTACTAGATTCCTTCTTAATCCACCAGGACATCTGAAATAAAAACACTGCTGTTGATTTAAGGGAGGATGTTTTCATCTGGTTGGCCCTTTCACTGGGCAACAAGACGCACACTAATTGAAACCAGTCCTCAATCCTCATCTATGCTGCTGCACTGAACTAAGCAATGAAACACTCGCAGGTTTGTACGACAAAAAAGAATCCTCAAATTCACACAGCAAGAAAATCTCCAGTGAATTTCCTGTAGACAAAGTGGGAGAAGAAAATGCTGGCACAGAGAAAAACCGAGACGAATGCAGAAGGAGGTGAGGTGTTGGTCGCTGATGAATAGCACCAGGTAGCTGCATAACAGCCAGGTCAGAGATAGCAGCAGCTCCAACAGTCCAGCTCCCCCCTGGCCTCTCTCAACCTCTCAAGGACCACAGCCATACGCCTCCGCGCCAGGTGATTTGTCAGAGGTAGGGCTAAGCTGACCTTACTACTCTGTCCACTCTCATAACAACACAAGAGATAGGCCGAGAGCAAAACGCAAGGACAGGAGAGATGGCGAGAAGGGAGAGTGAAGATAGAGAGATGGAGGGATAGAGAGAGAGAGAGTGTAATGAGCAAGACTGGAATAGAGAGAGAGAGAGAGGGATGAGAGAGTGAAAAATACAGTGAGAGCTTGAACTGATGCTAATTGCTTTGGATACAGCACTATGCAGGCACTGAGAGATAGAAGCCGCAAAATGACTGCAGCAGGTTCTCCCCAGCCCTCTCCCTCTCCGTCAAAAACACATTCATTATACCTACTCTCCCTACTGGCACTGAGTCACATGTACTGGAGCATGCTGATCCACTTTGTCTAGGACTCACACTGGGGCTGTGTGTGTGTGTGTGTATACACATGTACGTGTGTGGGTGTGTGTGTGTGTGTGTGTGTGTGTGTGTGTGAGGTGGGGGGGTGTTGCTTATGTGTTTTTAGTTTTATCTTTGTTGTTGAGCTTGTAGAGGACAGGGGCTGAAGGTGGACACGGCAAACTGGTGTGGGTTTATGGGTGTACAGACACTGCTGGTGTACTGCAGGCACTGGCAGCGTGACAATGTACCATGCACTCATTTGCAGTAAGCCAGTTATGAACATACAGAGATGCAAATGCATTTCACACACATACTGTACAGCAGACAGACAAACATACACACAAACATACACACACAGGCACACACGCACAGGCACACACGCACACATGCACACACGCACACATGCACACACAGACACACGTGTGGGTATAATATTTGAGCCCTGCATTCACTGGATGAGTATAATGGCCTTAATACATAATAACAATCATTAAGCTACCAAACCGTTGGAAGGTCCTGAATGACTGTTTAACTATCAAATAGAAATCACCGCAATGAGCAGTCCATTGACCAATGTAGTCCTTTTTTTTAAGTTGGGGAATGCAATATATACATAAGCAAGAAAAGTATTCAACCCCACATGCTCATGCTTGCATAAGTATTCAACCCCATAAATGAATATTTGGTAGCCATCTTTCACTGAAATAACTAAGTCTTTTGGGGTATGTACAGCTTTGCATGTAGTGCTGGAGAAATTTTGTTCCTTCTTCTTGGCAGATTTGCGCCATGTTATTTAGGTCTGTTGGATGATGCTTGTGGACCACAGTTTTCAAACAGTGCCATAGATTCTCAAAGGGATTGAGATCAGGAATTTGACTGGGCTAGCGTAGGACATTCACCGTTAAGTTCTTGAGCCACTCCGATGTTGCTTGGGATCATTGTGTCGTGTTCTTGGGATCAATGTCCTGCTGAAAGATGTAACAGGCTCTCTTGCAGTATCCCTTCATCCTTCAATTTTAACAAGATACCCACAGCATGATTCTGTCACCACCATACTTTGTATGGTGTAGGGATTGTGTGTGTTAAGGTATGAACAGTGGTAGGTTTGCATAAGACATGAGGCCAAAAAGCTCTATGCTGGGTCCATCTCATGCTTTCCGATGGCACTTCTGAGTAACAGCTTCTTTATTGTCACCCTCCAATACAGGCCAGTTTATGCAGACGTCTTGATATGATTGATCGGTGGACCATTACTCCACTATCATTAACTGAACTCTGTAGATCCTTCAAAGTGATTGTTGGCCTCTGTGGCTTCTCTCTCAAGTCTCTTTGCTAGAGTGCTGAGTTTTGATGGACATGCTTTTCTTGGCAGTGCCTGAGTGGTGTGATGCAGCTTCTACTTCCTGATTATTGACCCAACAGCGCTCACTGGTATATCCAAACACATTATTATTTTGTACCCTTTTCCTAATCTATGTATTGGTATTTCTCAAACCACAGGACAATGGTCTTTAGTCTTTATTTTGTTCCAGTTTCCAATGATCAATGATCCAATAATCCTTCAGCAGGGTGGATTTTAATCCAGAAATGTGACAGCGTAACAGGCCAGTGGTTACGTAACCGCGTCCTTGCCCCTCTGCTACAAACCTACCACACCTCCATTCCCCCACTACACCCCCGCTACCCCAATACACCTCAACTACACCACCACTAACCCCCCCCCCATTTCCCATCATCCCAGCACTTATCACAGACAGAGATACAGTATTGTAACCTAGAGAGGCTTGTTGATGGACTTTACCTGTTGCTCAGTGTCATCCTCGTCACTGCTGATCTTCAGGTCATCCTCAAGCATTCTGCAGAAAGGGACAAATTCAGTCAGGTCAAATAAAAAGCTTCAGGTGACCAATGTTTCCCCCAGGGTTGTATAAATGTGTCACTATTTATACCTATTTATATTTATACTAGTGTGGCAGGTGCACAAATAACACTAATAATACATTATTGGATGCTATGCCATTATATTCATCCTATATAAATCCATCATATAGTACAATGCAGAGAACAAAAATGCATCTTTCCATATTTTCTGAGTGAAGAACAGCATTACTCTGTTGTCTGTTATACATATCATCTTTCAGTTCATTTCAACACTGAAGAAACATCCACCCCTTAGCTTGCTATAGACCCATAAACTATCAGAAAGTGTTTTCAGAACGAATGATGTCATCTGACAAACTGTTATGGGTTTGGATGATATCATAGTAAAAACACAATAAAATCCGTCCAGAAGGCAGGCGAACAGCGAGTTAGTGCCTAGCAACCTGCATTTCTACAGATAGATTCACTTCAGCCAGTCGGACGCTCTAACACAACATGTCTGTTAAAACGAACACAAGTAAGGAAATTTCCTCAGAGTTAGAACAATAAAAAGAATTCTATGAGAATGGGAAATGTGTTTAAAGTTAAGTTTTCTATGACCTAAGCTGCCGTGCAGCATCTTAGATTGGGCAGAACTTTGAACAAATCTACCAGTCATTACCCTGGTAATATTTAACAGATGTCAAAAGAAACCAGGATAAAAAGTCGGGTGGCTGATGTGTAAGCTTTCAGAGGATTTACATTCATGTGTATCTCTATTCTTTTTGACCAGAAATCCCAACAAGGGGTAGCAACACAAGGAAAATTCACCCTTTTGGGGACATTTCAACAGTCCTCATGATGGAAAGGGCTACTTTCAGCCTAGGAGCTAGATTTAGGGAAACAATTGGGGTTGGGTTGAAATAAGGTTTAGCGTTAGGTTAACTGTTTGGTGTCAGGGTTAAGTTACAGGTTGTGGTAAACGGTAGTTTAATTTCTTTCTGCACCCACAGTAAAATCCCAAATCTGCGTACAGATGTTGCAATAGTTGTGGGGAACATCTTTAAATAGAGAAAATATAAAGGAATTAGGGAAAACATTACCAACATATTCTGCTGGTTCCAATGATGAAAAATGCCATTTAGGGTAAGAAAAAATATGATTTTGAATGGGAATAATGTTTGAGGTCTCCACAAGGATAGTCAAACGTGTGTGTGTTTGAGATACGCGGAAAAGAGAGAAGATAACGAAATTAATGAACAGTGGACAGTGTGTGGTCTATGGATTATGCTTCTTTATCTTCAGTTGGTGCAGAATGATCTAGCGTAAAAATGGATGTAAATGAAAAGTAGGACGCTCCTATAAATGCATGTAAAAATACTCCTACAAATGTATCTGAAAATACAATCCTATTAACGTACTGTATCTGAAAAGACAGTACTATAAACGTATCTGAAAAGACACTCATAAATGTATTAGAAAAGACGCTCCTATAAATGTATCTGAAAAGATGCTCCTATGATTGTATCTGAAAAGACACTCCTGTAAACGTATCTGAAAAAACAGTCTTATAAATGTATCTGAAAAGGGTGAAGACTGCAGCAGATAACCCACATCCATTTTTGGAGACATGGGTACACTTCCCACTTTTATGACACCATAAAAGATTTGTATGAAAACAATACGCTCTTAAAAGTAATTTGAAGCCCCTATAAATCGCACATACGCTTTAAACATTATAACTTCTTAGATCCAAATGAGCTGCTTAATAAATAATTGGCCCTAATACATGTCTTTCTGTCAGAAAATAACAGATAGGCAATTGCACTAACATATGAGGACTAAAGAAATGAAGAATAAATGCCTGTGAAGAGACATAATGAAACTGGACATTCAAACCTAGCATGAGACAGTGTTTAATGGCTAATTGAGCCAGTGTTTATCACAATACTAAATCAACCTTTAACCCACAAGAAGGGAAAGTAATTAAACTAATTTTTTAAATTATTTCAACTTGTACATTATATAAACACTTTGACTGCACAGCTAGGAGCAAGCTCATATAAACATTCACTGCATTAAAAGTGACATGCCATGTGGACCAAATGTGCATTAAATCACTTTTTAGAATCTAAGACTTTGATTTGCCTGAAATACCATTTAGGCTTTTTTGATCTGCATGAAAATTGATGACATCCTCAAAATTGTGTTTATGAACACAAAACGAAAGACGACCAAATTTAACAGTTTCAAGGGCCTCCTAAAATAGTTACATTCGTAATGTTAGGGTCAAAATGACCTGGTGGTGGAAAATATATAGAAAACGCTTGTTGAAAATCCTGCTGAGTGCAGGTATAGAGTGGAGACTGTCTCACTACACCTCAAAATACTTATATACACACACACAAACACAAGCTATTATTATTTTGTTTTTATTGGAACTGAACTTTTTTCGCGGGAAAGGCTTTGTTGTTTAATGTGTGGGAGGAGCCAGGAAATTCTGTTCATAACTTTCCCGAAGTGATATTACTTATAAGGCTTGCTAACGACCCTGTCCATATTTTACTTTGCAGACTACAAGTCCAAAAATGAATCAGCAGCTAGTTGTGGGATACAAAGACAGGGCAAGATGTATTCCGTGTAACCACGTCACTTGAGCGATTTCATATATTCTACAGTGTAGTTTTCTTCGATAACTGTGACACAAGACCAGCATGTCGTGTGAGAGACAAACAGCACATTGTGTGAGAGCCTTCCCAGAAACCTAGCCTGAGCGAAAATTGTCATAGCTTATCGTGCAGAGATGACCAGCCGTGCTCCATCTGATTACCTAACTTTTGATTTGTGTGTAACATGTTTTGACCCGAAAAATAGAAGTTGTCACCATGATCATAATATCTAGACGTATTATCAAGCAGAACATTGTCTAGAACATTAAAAATTGTGTTATTGTGTTAAACTGACTAATGTAAGTTCAATTCCACCACAAATAGCATCTACGAACTGTATGGCTTTTGCCACTGGCCATTTTAACAGCTTATTATCCAGTAAACGGCTTACTAGTGTCTACATATTACTTGGAATAGTCATAAGAATTGAGCAATTGCTTGTGAGACTGAAGATGAACTTTACACTGCCAAAGATATTTTATTTCATGGCACAATAATGTTTGTTTTTCTTTCATTCGTGAATTACATTCATACAATAACTATCAATATAGGTGACGATAACTGAATTTCTGTCAAGTGAAAAGACGAGAGAATCATTGAAGCCACTCCTCTTTTACTGCACAAGGGGTTGTGGTCTATATTACCCCAAAAAGCACATATGGATGCATACTTCAAAAATCCACCAGAAATAGTGGCAATATAACCATAAACAGTTCTATTTTAGGCTTACTACATAACGTAGCTACTGAAGCTTGTAGCCAGCGAAGTTTTCGTCTATCCTGAACAAATCCTAATGCATACTTTGTCCTGTCCATGGCGAGGATCGAATGCGGGTTACCTATATGGTAAGAGAGATTCGCTCTTCCTGGCCGGCACCGCTTACAGTACGCGGTTCGGCAAAAACTACCGTTTATTATAAGGTAAATGTGGTCTAAATGTACTACATAATAAAATCAAACTAATAAATGTTAACATTTATATTAATAATGAGTTGGTTATGGATGTCAAACACATTTGTTGGGGGCTAAAATATCAATAGTGAGTACTGGGTAGTGATTTACCATCCAATCAATGCGCCACTAACATAATGAGTGTAACAAAAATGTTAACACAACACAAGTTTTAAGGTTTGACATTTTGGCCAAGATAGCAGTTCCTTTTACAGGTGCTCAAAGCACATTTAAACCCCTTGATAAACTTCAGTGAAGCACTGTCCAATGAGCAGGAAAGAAAAAAAAAAATAGAGGAAGCTTGGTGTAAGCCAAGAAAATAAAATTATTTACGACATCCCATCTCACCTTCAGGACAATTAAACATGCAAACTGAATCACAAACCCACACTCTGTCTTTGCACTGAAGCCATGCATTATATTAGCATTTAATTAATAGAAAATCATACCAAATATCAATCTGATTGGTTCCAGAGACATTGGCAAATCTGAATTGGGCGGTTGGCACTGGAACTGTTTCATCCTGTTTCTAAGATTTTTTTTCGAAAACGCTCATCTTCATTAACAAGACAGGAAATGCACAGCGGAACATGCCAGCACATTGTTTACGCCTACTGATGGCTCATGAGATGATTACAAGAAACCGCAAACCCGCAGCCAAAAGAGAGACATGGAGAGAGAGAGGTATTCTGGATGACAATGGTAATGATGAAGACAGTGTTTTGATGCCAGCGCCATTGCAGTCAGATAGCTTCCTCTGGTGAAGTGGTCCAGCTGCCTCTTGGATCTCTGACTGGCTGCATCCCAAATAGCATGCTATTCATTCTACATACTATGGCCCTTGTCAAAATCTGGAACTCAACCACTCACCGGATCTGTAAGACCAGTGTATCTGGTGGTTCACAGGAGGTTAGAAATCAGATTGAACTCTGATTCTAATTCAATCTGTGGGATTTGGAAATCATCCACACCTAATGGTTGTTGATCTGTGTGTAGATATTCCAGCATGGTTAGGTAAAGCTGCGCTGTGTCTTATAGGCAAAGTATTTACAATACTTGCAGCATACTGGGGTTAAGCTGCACTCTGACTACAATCTTTCTCTTAAGAGAGGGATGAGGAGAAAAGAATACATTCTCTCATGAAAAAGGAGCAAAGGGAGGGTAGTTAATTCACTCTGTAAGGGATGGCGGGCATTGTGCAAGAGAGCAGGGCAGGGTAGTTTGTAGGGGTAGGACACAGAAGTGTCTCAGGCAGGGTAGAGGTCAAGGGTAGGGCATGAGTGTTTAGTGTAGAGCAGGAGAGGGCAAGGAGAGGATCAGGAGGGGAAGGTTGGTCAGGGCAGTGTGAGGTGTAGATTTGAGAAGAGGGTTGATTATGGGAATAGTGAGATGAAGGGCAGGACAGAGCAGAAGAGGGCAAGCCCAGACTAGAGCAGTACAGCTGGTGGAGCCCAGAAACACAGCAAAATGCGGTGACAGTCTCCTGGCGCAGGTCCGCTAGAGAGCTAGCGTAATGAAAGGCTAGGAAGAGGTGCAAGCTGTGATCATTAGCCACCAGCTAACCCTCAATCATTACCTGGGCCTGTATATCTGTCAGCACCCTCAGGAAAAGGCCCTGTCCACCCTAAACACTTCCAGACTTTCACAATTCACATATAATGGCTGCAAACTATGACTTAAGTCTTACCTACAAAAATAGGAAAATACACAGGGTTTCCAGAAACAAAATAAAAAGCTAGTGAGTAAAGGAGGCCAGCAATCACTGAGTTAGCAAACAGTTAGCAATTATATACATTTATTAGGTTACCTAAAATATATATCATTGCGTGGTTCATATGCACACATGTAAATAATAAATATAAGCCCATCAAATAAAACTACTTTGTACTACTTTACATTGAAGAAATGGGGCCTAAACAGTCCTGAGAGATGCTGATCGACACAGAGTTACAAGTGGTTGGAGCTAGCGAGTTCCGGTGCCTAAGAGCAACGTTGGAGAAACTCTTTCACTCAAAATGTAGAGCCTGGACCTGGGGGTGACCTACTGTAGTGGAACGGAGTCAGCATTTGGGTGGGCAGGGAAGAAGACCTGAGATGTTGGGAGGGGCAAGGTGCGAAAGGGCTTGGTAGTTCGAAGAAGAATCTTTTAGTTAACGTGTTGGGTCATATGTGAGTTAGTGCCTTCTAGAGACAACCGCAAAACCCAGGAATAGTACATTTTACTTAATGAAAGAAGCGATCAGCAATGTCTGTATAAAAAGCAAAAAAGTGCATGCATTAGTCTGATCATATATAAAAAAAAATTAAAAAAAACTTCCAAAGTCTAACTTTCCTTTGTTCATGTTTTGGTACATTTTTTACTTCCTTATGTGTTGTCAGGATCTGTGCTGTGGGCTCCTCAACCTTACGACGATCTGGATGAGGAGGTAGAGAAGGAGATGGCTGATAGAAACGCATGCAGGCCTTATGGCCATTTTAGAGGCCATGGTTAAGACCTTATCATGTATTTTGTGTGCATTTTATTTTTAGCTACTAATGTATTAAAGAAACAGTCTTTGGTGTTTTTTTTCCAGTATTTGTAGGCGTGTCTGACCTATATTCTTACAGGTGTATGGAAATATTAGTAAAGTTGTCATCTTGACTTTGTCAGAGCTTTCTGCACAAGCTTCAATAACAGCTTAACCAATAAGAGCAGCGGTGATTGGCACTTGGCTCGTAAGGTGGCTTATTACATTTCAAGATGCTCATGTTAAAGTTAGAACACATGCACAGTACAGTACACATCTTTTACAAATACTTGGGCAACTGCAAGTGTAGCTGCTCAGTTGACTTGCCCGGAGCAACTGTAAATTGCTCCAAATGTCTGACTTCCAGGTACTGTTTTAGATGACTAATATGCAGCTGTGAATAAACGTTAACACGTGATTTAACTGACTGAAACCCAACCCAGGAAGTATACAGGTGCTGGTCATAAAATTAGAATATCATCAAAAAGTTGATTTATTTCAGTAATTCCATTCAAAAAGTGAAACTTGTATAATGTATTCATTAATTCCACACAGACTGATATATTTCAAGTGTTTATTTCTTTTAATTTTGATGATTATAACTGACAACTAATGAAAACCCCAAATTCAGTATCTCAGAAAATTAGAATATTGTGAATAGGTTCAATATTGAAGACACCTGGTGCCACACTCTAATCAGCTAATTAACTCAAAACACCTGCAAAAGCCTTTAAATGGTCTCTCAGTCTAGTTCTGTAGGCTACACAATCATCGGGAAGACTGCTGACTTGACAGCTGTCCAAAAGACGACCATTGACACC
>JACXGI010019214.1:0-12360 GCA_016801175.1 Esox masquinongy
ACTAAATAGCTTACAATCATGCAGTGTTTAATTACAGTTGACATTTTATAATTTTCCTCAGCATTATGTCTTTTGTTATTAATTGTTGATGTACATATTACTGGAAAACAAAATACCCTACGTGACAGTATTTCTACTTTTATTTTTCAACAGCCCTGCCCAGCTGGCATTTGCCAGAATTGCCTGATGGCAAATATGCCGATACAATTATGACTAAGGAACAATATATAAGGTATTAATTCAATTATAGTCATCAATTTAATTTAATTTGGTGTGTAGATGAGCATCAGCGTTTCAAGTTTAACACCTCAAACACAGTCTTAACATACACATCATCTGGCTGAGGCTTCCTCTTGCTGCCTGGCTGCAGGAACTTGTCAATGGCTGGCAGCACCTGTATATGACAAAATATGCTTTGCAACTAGACGAGTCAACGGAAATATCAAACGCCAGTTACTTGTATTCATCAGCAGTGCTGGCTATCATCTTTTGGGGGCCCTAGGCAGAATTTCCCTAGGCCCCCTCTCCCCTATCGGTCCAAGGCTCCCTAGCAGTCGGAAGCTCCCTAGCAGTCGGCGGCCCCCTAGCGGTCGGGGGCCCTAAGCAACCGCTTACAGTGAGGGAAAAAATTATTTGATCCCCTGATGATTTTGTACGTTTGCCCACTGAAAGAAATTATCAGTCTGTAATTTTAATGGTAGGTTTATTTGAACAGTGAGAGACAGAATAACAACAAAAAAATCTAGAAAAACGCATGTCAAAAATGTTATAAATTGATTTGCATTTTAATGAGTGAAATAAGTATTTGATCCCCTCTCAATCAGAAAGATTTCTGGCTCCCAGGTGTCTTTTACACAGGTAACAAGCTGAGATTAGGAGCACACTCTTAAAAAGAGTGCTCCTAATCTCTGTTTGTTACCTGTATAAAAGATACCTATCCACAGAAGCAATCAATCAATCAGATTCCAAACTCTCCACCATGGCCGAGACCAAAGAGCTGTCCAAGGATGTCAGGGACAAGATTGTAGACCTACACAAGGCTGGAATGGGCTACAAGACCATCGCCAAGCAGCTTGGTGACAAGGTGACAACAGTTGGTGCGATTATTCGCAAATGGAAGAAACACAAAAGAACTGTCAATCTCCCTTGGTCTGGGGCTCCATGCAAGATCTCACCTCGTGGAGTTGCAATGATCATGAGAACAGTGAGGAATCAGCCCAGAACTACACGGGAGGATCTTGTCAATGATCTCAAGGCAGCTGGGACCATAGTCACCAAGAAAACAATTGGTAACACACTACGCCGTGAAGGACTGAAATCCTTCAGCGCCTGCAAGGGCCCCCTGCTCAAGAAAGCACATGTACAGGCCCGTCTGAAGTTTGCCAATGAACATCTGAATGATTCAGAGGAGAACTGAAAGTGTTGTGGTCAGATCAAAATCGAGCTCTTTGGCATTAACTCAACTCGCCGTGTTTGGAGGAGGAGGAATGCTGCCTATGACCCCAAGAACACTATCCCCACCGTCAAACATGGAGGTCGAAACATTATGCTTTGGGGGTGTTTTTCTGCTAAGGGGACAGGACAACTTCACCGCATCAAAGGGAGATGGACGGGGCCATGTATCGTCAAATCTTGGGTGAGAACCTCCTTCCCTCAGCCAGGGCATTGAAAATGGGTCGTGGATGGGTATTCCAACATGACAATGACCCAAAACACACAGCCAAGGCAACAAAGGAGTGGCTCAAGACAAAGCACATTAAGGTCCTAGAGTGGCCTAGCCAGTCTCCAGACCTTATTCCCATAGTAAGTCTGTGGAGGGAGCTGAAGGTTTGAGTTGCCAAACGTCAGCCTCGAAACCTTAATGATTTGGAGAAGATCTGCAAAGAGGAGTGGGACAAAATCCCTCCTGAGATGTGTGCAAACCTGGTGGCCAACTACAAGAAACATCTGACCTCTGTGATTGCCAACAAGGGTTTTGCCACCTAGTACTAAGTCATTTTTTTACAGAGGGGTTGAATACTTATTTTGCTCATTAAAATGCAAATAAATTTATAACATTTTTGGTGTGCGTTTTTCTGGAATTTTTTTGTCGTTATTCTGTCTCTCACTGTTCAAATAAACCTACCATTAAAATTATAGACTGATAATTTCTTTGTCAGTGGGCAAACGTACGAAATCTGCAGGGGATCAAATAATTTTTTCCCTCACTGTATGTCACTTATGCTTGGAGCCCTGTTCATCAGATCCAGTTTTATTGGAACACTTCAAGAGGACATGCTATTTTCTTTTGCTTTTGCACAGGCAATGACATTTTCAACAAAGCTGGATACCATAATACAAGAGGAGGGCCTCCCTTGGGACAAGTGTGTCGGTGTCTGCACAGACGGTGCAGGAGCAATGTTGGGTAAAAAGGGAGAGGCAGCTGGATTCTCGACGTCCACAGGAGGGCTCCCCTTAACGATGACATCCTGGTGGCCATACTGGACGTCCACGTCACGCTGAGGGATCTAGGCCCTACTCAAACGGAATAAAAAGTGGCACCGTATGTTAATTTTCCTCACTTTTGGCTATTATAGGAAGAAACAGTCACTAGCAAATCACTCGAACCATAGTTAAACCGTGTTCTCCAAAGTGCTATTAAAATGGTAAACTCTCTTTGGAACATGACGCCCTGCTGTTCCATACCGAGGTCAGATGGCTTTCACGGGGGAAAGTTCTCACACACTTGTTTGAGGTGCGTTTTCCAAAGCATTTTCCAAATCGGGTGTGGGTCCCAACTTGCGGACCACCTGACAGACACCAAATGGTTGGTAAATCTTGCATATTTGGCGTGTATATTCTACAAAAACATGTACTACAAGGCACAATATCTTGTCATTTTCTGATAAAATTGATGCATTCACAAAAAGTTGGAGAGCTGGGCAGTGCGAGCTAAAGGTAGCAATGTCGGAATGTTTCCCGAGGAATTTGTCGAGGACAATGAACTGGATCTCAATAACATGACAGAAATGATCACTTCTCCTAGGCATTCTGGATCACTTCATGAAGTACTTCCCAAAGGAGACAACTCCACAGTGATATGACTGGATACGGCAACCATTCACGGCAACTAGGGATCACCTGTCAACCGACCTGGAAGACGCGCTGATGGAGGTGTCGAGTGCAGAGGAATGATTTCTGGATTTCAGTTGAAGAATACACAGGACTATCCAAAGTAGAGATGGATGTACTGTTTCTGTTTGGATCAACCTACTTATGTAAGGCACCATTTTCCACATTGACATAAAAAATTAATACAGGTCATGTCTCAATGTGGAGGATGATCTCAGAGTTGGCCCACCCATCTCATTAAATAAGTTGCTCAGACTTAACTTACTAATAATAAACATATGTGAGAAAACAGATCAGTAATATATAATAGTTGATAAGCGTTCTTTTAATATAATCTACTGAGCGTGTCTACGTTTGTGTCGCATTCTGGGAGTCCTTATGTTATGTGCGCATGCGTATGCGGTGGTTGCAATATTTGAAACATTTGTTTTTGTGAGTTGTACGTGTTAAAGTTTGAGAATTGGACAAGGTAGCTCAGAAAACTAAGAAATTTTGGGCAGAAATGAGGAGATGACCACAGTTGCTATGCTAGTTATTGCCACGTTTTAGTAGTGAGTACTTCATTCATCTAAGTGCTATAGAGACAAAATTTCAAACCAATGAAGAAGCGGAGCAGGAGGCCCATTCCGTATGGGCTCAAATTAATGCCAAATGTCTTGTGGGTAAATAAAGCCATGTGGACACCTGTAAATCACAGTCCACACGACAGTTTTGCATTTCGTAGCTGTATTTATAGATCTGTGAGTGTGTGATTTAAGTATTGCAAGCATAAATCATTTCCTTCTGTACACATTTTTCTTTTACAAGTGTTCAAAAAATATTTACACATACACAACTTAAGAATTATACACACAACTCCGTATTTACGCAGACAAATAACCAAATACAAGAACAACTCGTGACCTACAGATACAAGTCTTTTCACTTGAGATCTCGTTCATTTATGTAAGGAGGGTGAAAGAAATTAACTGCCATAAGGATTTGGAATTGTGTTAGATTTGCAAAGTTGTATTTCCTCAGTTGTGAATATGTAATAAATAAATGGTACTTGTAAAATATTTTTTATCAAAACACTGTCTATGGGCAAAATCACTGTCTACGGATACAAAGCTGTTTTTGCGGGTTGCAAATCTACAGTTCCGAAAAATTTGTGCCAAATGTCAGCTTACTACAAATGACCAATGGGAATTTAAGGGAAGGGTACAAGCTTAGACATACTTCTGAAGAATTCCATGCGGCCAACGTGCAGGACGTGGTGGTTTGCACATCTAATTGTTTCAGGGTAAGAGCTTTAAGTAAAGTTGCTTTGTAAGGTGAACATCATTACCGTCGAATTATATGTATGTTAGCTTTCTAGATGTTTGTTGTATGTAAACCAAATTAATATGAAAATGCTTTTTGTGGACACAAGTGACGGCAAAAGGTTAGATGTAGTAGCTAGCTACGGTCCTAATGTAGCTACTTGTTGAGTGTGTTGAGTTAGCAGTGTTTTTGCTAAATAACAGTACAATAACCTCATGTCTGCTAAGTTACCAGTAAGTTACCAATAACAAATGCAGTAACGTGTATCTTGTTAATCAAGCTAAACATGTGCAACCCTAGCTACCAGTACATATTTTTTGTTATTATTTGTGTATTGAATTCAGTCCACAGTTGCATCAGGGTTGGAGCATGTGTCCAGCTTAAAATTCCTGGGTGTCCACATCTCTGAGGACATCCCCTGGACCCTCGACAACTCAACCCTGGTCAAAAAGGCACAGCAGCGCCTGCACTTTTTGAGGAGGCTGAAGAAGGCCCGTCTGTCTTCCAAGATCCTGGTGAACTTTTACCACCGCACAATCAAGAGCATTCTGATTAACCGGAAGACCGGAAGGCCCTGCAACGGGTGGTGAAAATCACCCTGCACATCACTGGTGCCCAGCTCCAAACCATCGTAGACCTCTAGTGCAAGCGGTGTCTTCCCAGAATACTAGTGAGAATGATAAGCATGGCGTACTAACGTTCTGTCTATAGATGTTCTCTGTATCCCATTGCTGGCTTGCCTCTCAAGATAAGCAGGGTAGGTCCCTATTTGGGGGACCAGATGTTGCTCAAAGTCCTGAAAATTGTGCTGTCTTTTGGATGGGATTGGTGCAGTCAAAACTCTGTGTCCGCTACTTTAGGTTCATCGGTGAGTTCTCCCAGAAACGTAATAAAGCATAATATACATTTACTTCAAGTAAACTATATAGGAAACCAATATAATCTACTTAAGATATTTTATTACAAGCTTGCAGGTGATACAACAATTGTTATACACAAAGTGTTCAGCAACATATGACCTCAGGGCATAGCAAAAGTATATGACAATGAAATACAGTTTAGGAATCCTTACATAATGAAACACGAACAAACTCCATGTTCCCTCCCCCTGACTCCTCTACTGACCATGGGTGTGTCTATTCTGACCAGTCTAATTCAGCACCTCTCCATACCATGTTGCTAGGCAACTCTGCTTTTATAAGCACTGCCTGGATAAACTCAAATTCTTGTGCCCTTACTCCCTCTCAATGGATTACCACAGCTCCAGGCTGTCTCTGTACCTCTCTCAGGGCTCTGCCTAAAATGACCAGTACCTCCAGGCAGTAAGTGATAGATAAGGGAGTGTTTATATAAACAGAAACCATCTGACTTACTCAGTACTCCTCCAGTAACCCAGCACAAACTGTTACACTTACTAATATATTTGTTCAATTCAATAATCTATTAATTTAATGTTTCACTGTACCTGAATTCTTTTCTGTAATAGTGAAATAAATCTAGTAGGCTGAGGTCTCTTATAGTAATGCACAAACAACTTCCTATCAATTTTGCTCTTCTGGGTATAGCCAATGTTTTCCCAGATGTTGACCATCTCCGCCTTCGAGATTTCCCAGCCAGGCACGACCCTCACTTGCCTGACTGGTAAATTATCAAGATGCATCCTCTCACAGAAAGTGCTTAACTGAAACAGACCAGTTACATAGCTGGTTTGTTCATTCCTACATGAATAGATTCTAAGTATATTCTAAAATAATAAAAACAGTAATAAGACATTAACAAAATATTCCACATGATGTTAAACGGGAGTCCTGACTGGTCACTATAGATCCCATGGCACTGATGGTATGATTAAGGGTTTTAAACCATGTTATGGCAAAATATCAAATATGGGCATCATAACAACATTGGTATCTAATCATCCCCAGCCTCCAATTGGCTCATTCATCCAATCTCCTCCAATTGTAACTATTCCCCCAGGTCATTGTTCTAAATGAGAATGTGTTCTCAGTCAACTTACCTGGTAATACTACAGGTTACATGACAATTTACTTGGTTAATGAAAAACTCTTTGATCAATTAGTTTATCTCTACTGTTCCTGTCCACCCCATCAGTGACCCTCTGTATGTTTATTCAGAGCTCTGATGCTGCAGACTACCACAGACTACTGGGTCTAAAAAAGTTCTTATCTCTGGGGTGGTTGAAACTACGGATAAATCTACCTCTGAAACAAGATCTCTGCTCACATCATCCAGTGATGGAAGGTAACTGAGGAGTAGCCTTTCATTTAGTGTTGGGCTGGTTCCTCAGTAGAAAGTTCTTACTATACTCTTGAGCCAGGCCTAACCTTCATTGCTCCTCTTGGTCTCTCTGGCTCAAAGCACCTGCTTAATGACCAAAATGTAAACACTTGCAGAGGGAGAGGTGATTGGAAGATTAATGACAGCTAGCTGCTTGAGGAAAAATTTGTTTAAAGCTGTTTAAAGCCATATCATACCCGATTTACAATTCAAGGGCTAGACATTTTTAACTCTTCATCTGTGATTGCTGATTTATTTCTTTGGCAATGTTAAATGTTCCCCTCTAATTGGATCAGGTGTGCAAGCTGTTGAGTATTTCAAATACATAGACTAACTGGGGGTTCCAGAGGAGTTTTAACCACCACCAAAAAAAACACCCACCGTGTAATTTATAGTCCAGAATTGCTGACTTTCTGTTGGTCCTAGACAGATGAGGGTGGAGAGGGAAACACTAGATACCTTGAGGGAACGGAGGAACAGACTACTTTCAGGGCATGTCCTCCTGAGTCAGTTTACTGCTCCCAGCACCTCCCTTAGTTCCAGCCAACCTCAAACAATCTGAGAAACAACCCATTGATTTGGCACAAAGCTTCACTTGTTTCCATAATAGCTAATATTGGCCTTTTTATGATACAATAACTGTTTTTCCAGTCTGGATGGATGCTGTCCTGTGGTTGGATACAGCTTTGACATATACTCACTCAGGGTTGGTTGGAGTCAATGTGGTATGCAGTATCCAAGTAATGTTATGCTATATATAAACACCCAGATGCATGTTTGGTATGAGTAGAAGGATAATTGGCAATATTCTTTCAGGATGTTTAGTGTAGTGTCCGCTGTGAGGGCCCACAGTAAAACATCATGATCCAGAACAATGATGGCCAGAATTCGGGACAGAGTGCGGGGCTCACCTGAGACAGGTGAGTGGCAACAAAACTGAAACCGATGCTGTACAGTTTGTCTGGTTATTGCTTGTTTGTCTGGTGATTACCCCATTTCCTTAAGCAGCAAGCCCCTTTCTATTTGGTATTCATCGTCCCACCCACCATCAGACTATACAAATCTTTACATTTGAGTTATTTATCAGACACTATTATACAAAGCAGATCAGTAGTATTTAGGATTAGGTGCCTTGCTTAAAGGCAGAGTCATGTTTCACCATGTCACTCTCTAGTTTCCCCCAATTACTGGGTGATGTGAGCGGAGATATTGTTTTGTTAACATCTTTCAGTTCCAGTACCGTTGCAATGGGTCTTGTCTGCCCTTTGGTAGTCTGCAATGTCAGAGCTCTGAAAAAACGAGATAAGACAGTCGTGTTGACTGATGGAATGGACAGAAACAGTAATGAGAAAAAGGGCAATTAAGACACATTAATAAATATGTTTTGATTTGTAGGTGAGAATTGTATTTCATGTAGACTTTTATATTTCCAAGTAAGTTACCCGAGAACCCATTATCATTTAGAGCATCAACCAGGGGAATAGTTACAAGAGAAGGATAAAAGATGAGCCAATTGGAAGCTGGGGTAGCCAGGCTGTTATGAGAGTAGATGTTGCCATCACACAGATTAACACCTCTTCCTCTTACAATCAGTGCCATGGGACCTATGGTGACCACACAAATTCTGGACACCCATTTAACATCCGATCCAAATCACAGCAACCTATGCAAGACAAGCAACATGTAGTCTCCAATCCCAGGACCGACCAGGGCTGACCTAGCTTAACTTCAGAGGGAAGCCAGCTGTGAGACGCGCAGAACTTCCATAGACATATAGACAGAACTTCTTCAGTTCACCATGCTTGCCATTCTCACTACTATTCACCTAATCATATATCATATAGATAGGTGAGAGAGAATCCAAGACACATTTAGCTAAAAAATATTTTACAAGACATTTGGCATTAATTTGAGTCCCTAATTCCGCAAAATATAGTCTTCTCCAGCAGGTGGTGTTTTTTTGCCCACACCCATCGAGTTGTGTTTGGATTGAGGTCAATGAGTGTGTCAAAATTTAATTTAAGGGATTAATGCTTACGTTGTTACAAGTGTTCAGTTATAAGTAGGACACGTGGCATTTTGGCAACTAAAAAACACCAACATGCAGTAATCTACCTGTTGAAATTGTAACTGTTAAATGCATAATATTTAACAGGCTTGCATAGCATCTCACTCTCCATTGACCGCATACAGTGGTCAACAACACCCCTCATAGAATATTTAAACACTCAATGAATATTCAAAAAAAGTTAAAATAAAATAAGGTTATGAATGCATGTGATAGGCCAGTGTTCTGCATTTGAAGAATAACATCCCCTACTGTTATGCCCTACGGTTTACCATCTCTGGATTATATTATCTCTGCTCGAACCCTGGACCTCTGTCCCATAAACACATCTTCACTGCCCTCTGGGAAGAGTATTACCCAGCCATGCGACTAAAAAGCTAGTAGAGGAATTTCATGCTGAGGAGTGAATTTCACAGCCCCCTATCTGATACAAAAGCACATGATTTTGGCTGGGGTCTGTTATTTAACTGGGTGGCTGCGGATACATTTATTTTCTGACCTTTAGAGAATAAGTATCCCTTTCAGTAAAGATCCAGAAGCTTCTCTATACACTGTTTACGTGGTAGGCTAGTCGTTACATGTCCACTGTAACTGCTGAGTTCCTCCCTCCTTTCATGCTTCTCTCACTATCGATCAACCTTTTAATGTAGCCTACGGCTCTGAATAATCTTTCTGAACATCTGAGATTAAAGCCTATATAGTGTACGGAAACAGGCAGGCAGTTAATTTTTCATTAACTCAGGCAGAAATATGACAAATAGCAGTATGAAGTCTTTGCATTACGCTGTTATTTTTTCTTGCTTCATTCACCATTCAGCCATGCAGAATGAACAAGCCCAATGAACATAGTCTGATAACCAGCTATGGTGTGGCTGTCCAGAAGTGTAACTTTAGTGTATTCCAACAAGGTTACATGCTCTTTAAAGAGCAAAGAACAAATCCATGTGTTGAACATGATCTGGACAAGAGCAGAAGCTTCTTTATCTTTTTTTTGTGTGACTACATTGCTCAGATTTTGAAAGCACTTTTCAAACCTACGCTGGAAGTTAAACTCCAACTCCAACTACAATCATAATTTCTTGAATCTGTAGCCATGGACAACATCTGATAATAATCATTATTGGGACAGTAATAGTAGATGTGATGTAATGTTACAGATACACTACTGTTTTGTTTACTGTACATTCATATATGTAAGGCTTATGGAAAAAGCAACCTCTCTTTTTGCAAGCCACTTATGGCACTACAATGTACACATATGCATTGGTATACGGTACTGGTAGTACTGTTTCTACAAGCAACGATCTGTGATTTACTTCTGTTATACAGTGATCAATGTCGTTTTCAATTTTAACAAAATAATTAAGTGTGTTGATGTGGATTTGGCATGGAAAACTGACTGAATTGGCAAAATATATTGAAAAAAATATTTTTTTATGATTTATATTTGATAATAATTGAATAGAAAAAGATGCTTTACTTTTATAAAATTGTGCACTATCTCTTTAAGAAGTTATGGGCTTCATTTCCTAGGCTGCAGAATGTTAGTAAATTTAACAATATGGTTAAGTTATAGGTTGTTAAGTTAGTTAGCTAGGCTGCCACCAGCAAGCCCAACACCATCTGTCTCCATTTATGTAGCCCAAGTATCGGTTGTGGTCTGGTCGAATGAGTAGGCCTATTCTCATTTAGGCTGGATGGCATCTGATACATTGGTAACATGTAGTAAGACAGTTACATTTATCTCAGATGAGATCAAGCTAATTGCAAAAGGATATAAACTACTTTTTCAAGTTATTTGTTAAACAATGAAAACATGACTGGTTGTAATTATGACATACTGCCATTGTTTGTGGGTTACATTTTTTTTGCATCCAAATTTTGTGATGTCCAATTTGCCATTATGGCCTTGCCCTGTAACGGCAACTCATCGGCATTTTGGGGAAAGTTGAAAATTGACACGTGTCCTCCAATCTTGCCACGTGTTTCTGCTTTAAGTATTACATTAGTTTCATCAACAAATGTATTCAAGGTCCTATATAAATATACGTTGCTACATTGGGTGTTTGCGTTAACTTTCTTACTCAAGGAGAGAAAAACTTGTTTTTCTCCTTCGGGGATTGGATCCAGCTACCTTTCGGTTACTGGTGAGATGCTATAAACTCTCACATTGTGGCCTGTGGTGGACCAGCAGTCTGGACCGCTGCATCCAGTGCTCATGTACTGTTGCAGTGAGGGTTTTAAGGTTGACCTACTGCTCTTTCAGCTTTAACTGTCTCTTTCTTTTACCATTTTCCTGTCTAATAAAGAATAAAAAGCCTGAAAAACATATCTACAAATATTCACACTCAAACAGAAAGTATTTGCTGGCACATGTATGTGCTTGGAGGAGGAAGCATTTTCTAACCAATAACCACCCAAAATACTAAATGGAGTTGCTGAGGAAACCTGGCTGACATCCTATCAAACCACAATGAACTCTGTACTGCGAGGTATTTCCGAAACATTTGGATAATCTGTCATAGCTGAGTGTATTGGTCTCTGAGGCAAACTGATTCCATGTGATGTAAGGCACCTATCTTGTAAAGTTCCTCACTTTAGGTCAGATTGATGAGGGGGATGACTTACAACGCAGGTATAAAGTGACAGATCCATAGTCCAGTCCCGATTTTACTGTGGCATACAACAATGGTTAGTGTTAGACCAGGAAATAGGTTGACTCACATACAGTCAGCATTCTCTGATGAATGATTTTTTTTAATTTATGGGCAGAAATCTCATTGCCAATATATTGACTACACATTAAGATCAATTAAGATCCAACTTGTTCAGCATGTTCACACAGGTTAAATTCATGTTACACTCCTAAACACAGAAAGTGTTTGAAGTGTGCTTGATTTAGCTCTGTCATTTAATTAGTCTATTTTCTTGGTGCAATTGTGCAGCGCAAATAAAATCAGCTACACATGTAAAGTTGATATATTGATTGACACAGAGTGCATTATTTATGTACTATACACCTGCCAAATGAAATTGCATGGCAAAACGCTTCTGTTTGTCACAGAAATATACAGTGTATATAAAAAGTCTACACACCCCTGTTAAAATGCCAGGTTCTTGTGATGTAAAAGAATGAGACAAAGATAAATCATGTCAGAACTTTTTCCACCTTCAATGTGACCTATAACGTGAACAATTCAATTGAAAAACAAAGTGAAATATTTGAGGGGGAAAAATAAAAAATAAAAAACTCACAATAACCTGGTTGCATAAGTGTGCACACCCTTAAACTAATACTTTGTTGAAGCACCTTTTGATTTTATTACAGCACTCAGTCTTTTTGGTTAGGAGTCTATTAGCAAGGCACATCTTGACGTGGCAATATTTGCCCACACTTCTTTGCAAAAGCGCTGCAAATCTGTCAGATTACGAGGACATCTCCTGTGCACAGCACTCTTCAGATCACCCCACAGATGTTCAATTGGATTCAGGTCTGGGCTCTGGCTGGGCAATTCCAAAACGTTAATCTTCTTCTGATGAAGCCATGCTTTTGTGGATTTGGATGTGTGCTTTGGGTCGTT
>JACXGI010019215.1:0-12360 GCA_016801175.1 Esox masquinongy
GTGAGGGGGGGTGTGACTGTGTGTGTGCTTGTGTGTGTTTTTGCGTGAGGTGGGGTGTGACTGAGTGTGTGTGCTCGTGTGTTTTTGCGTGGGGGGGGGCGTGACTGTGTGTGTGTGCTTGTGTGTGTTTTTGCGTGGGGGGGGTGTGACTGAGTGTGTGTGCTCGTGTGTTTTTGCGTGGGGGGGGCGTGACTGTGTGTGTGTGCTTGTGTGTGTTTTTGCGTGAGGGGGGTGTGATTGTGTGTGTTTGCGGATGTTTGAAAGAAAAGAAGCAGAGCAAAAGAAAACAAGGCGACATTAACCAAGTCTTCCCCTAAGAACGGCCCATCAGTCACCCGGGTTTAGTCGATCGAGACTCATATCCCTTAGCTTGTGTGCAAAACGTATTTATCTGAGTGAAACAGATCCAGAGACTTAAACACATCGATGGTATAATGCCACCATGGAGCCAATATAAATATCAATGCCGGGTCTGGACAGTGTTTGCAACATCCATAGCAAATTGTGTTACAATTGGAATATCCTTGACTGATTCAGTGCATTCATTTTTCGGTGGTGATTCGTGCCCATTGAAATGTTTATGGGTAGATGGCGGACCTTTTCTTTTAGGTACAGACCTGAAAAACACTGCAGCATATCATGTTTCAAGCAGACTGATCATTGTTTGCCAGCGATGTAGTGTTCTCAGAGCAAAAAAATATTAATCGACATTGCAGAGAAATACATCTTGGCAGAACTTTTGTGTCCTCGAGGACAATGGGCTCCATGTGAGGAGTGGGGCGTACATACCGAATCTTATGACTTCAGTTCAAACTGGGTCAGGGGACTGACCTTAAGAACTTTGCCGTTTTCAATCGCCCGTCATAGCGCCACCATCGGGCCAATAGGTGTATGTTATTACACGTTCGTAACCAATGACAGGATCAATTGTTTTGTTTGAAAATCGTAGCAGTGAATGGGGTCTGTCCTTTGACATTGGCCCCTCTCTGATATCTCTGTGGCCAAAAAATTACAAGAAAAAGGAATGCGTAGAGTGAAAACAAAGGGAAGAAATCTGAGGATGAGAGGGAGAGGGACGGCCGCATAAAGACCGGGGGAAATCAGCCTAGTGTACAGTGCTAACAGAACATCAGTCCAGAATGTAAGTTTTGCCTCTCACAACCTGTATCAGAACAATCAATAATGCGTAAGGCTGCCGTGAGGAACATACAACAAAAAAATAGGTAAGTATTTCTATTTTCAAATGCAGATGAAAAATAACTGACTTAATAAGGTATCAACCACCTTCAACTTGGCTTCCCGGGTCTAGGGGAAAATAATATGTAATAATAATAAACAATGAAGCTATGAATCGATTACTTCACACACCTATCCTAGAATATGATTGCCCCTGCCATGCTTGTAGCTGTTGAGGCATGTTTACATTACAAATCACAGCACAGACCATGTCAATGACACGACAGTGTGGAAAAGAAGGCAGGGGCTGCACATCCAGGAGAAGAAACATAACGTCGGAAGTCTGGAAAGAGAGGACAAGGGAGGAGAGAGGAACGTATGGATGAACGAATGAAGACATATTAATGACAGTAGCCTACGGAAGGGGTGACGAAAAATATGGACAGAACATAAAAGGAAGTAGCACTGGGAGGAGACCAAGAGGGAGAGGCTAAGGACAGCCTGGTTTAACCAACGGGTCTGTGAATTAATGGAGACGCCCCAGCCCAGAGGAATGTTAGACGACCTTCTGCCCAGATGGTACTAGTCAAGCCGAACAGGCTCCGTAAAACAAGACACCATGGCTAGCATTCCTTCACAAGGCCTCTCCTGCGCTTCATTATCACAATGTCTTCATTTTTTTCTTCTTTCATGTTTTCCTCCTGCCCTCTGACAGGAAGAAAAAAGTGGTCCTCGTTATGAGGAGGGCTGGGACACGCAGAGGGGCGTCTCAGCTACCCCGCCACACTTTCTGCTGGGATAGAACAGCTGCAAACCAGACCCATATGCGAGCTGTCTGCAACAGTCAAAACACATATGTGCACCAGTCGACATAAGTGGCACCCAAGTCAAACTAAAGCGCCTCACAAGACCGGCTCGGCTAAAAGAGAAAGCCAAAGAGCTTAGAGCATCTCCTCTTCAATATTACACAGTTAACAGCACTCCAAAATGCAAACAGATCAATACAGCTAACTTGACACACATTAGCAGCATAAAAGCCACGTGGCTACTGAGACCCGCCCTGTCAGGAAGCCTTATGCCACCCAATCACACTGATGGGTAGGAACACAACAGACATCTGGAAATAGGAAGTGAAGAAGCAGGAACACAGAGTCAACGTTCTCTTACCTGCTTGTTGTATTTGTTGATGGTTTGACTGCTGTACTCAGAGCAGTGGTCGGATCCAAGGGAAATGTTATCTCCGGTGCCAACGAAGGTGTTGGCGGGGGGCAGGTCCTGAACGGCCTGGTGTTTTTTCCCGGCCGTGGGCGACTGAGGGTGGAGCTGGACCGTGGGCAGTGGTGAGCTGGATTTGTAGTGCCGGGCCAGATCCGGGCTCCCAGGCCCTCCGTTAACAGACCGGTAGCGGCCCATCCCGGGGCTGTCGGAGAGCTTCTCGTTGACGCCGTCGTAGCGCTGGCCGTTGGGCTTGGAGGCCTCCACCGTGACGATGCTGCTGTACAGTGGCTGCTTGGACTTCTTGTTCTTCTTGTCCTTCTTGGGCTTCTTGCTCTTGTCGTGCTGCTGCGGCGTGAAGAAGTCCTCGTGGTCCTTCTTGCCGGCCTCGTAGCCGTTCTTGTTCTTCGGGCGGCAGTAGCGCGCCATGACCACGATGAGGATGATCAGGATGACGGTCATGATGCCCGACACCACGCCGATGGCTATGCTCAGCCGTTGCTTGCCCAGGTCGTAGTTGGGGTCTCCGGCTATGTTGGTGTTGAGCGGCGTGCCGAGGCTCTTGGCCACCTGGGTCTCCACGACGGTGGAGTTGGACAGGGTCTCGTTCACGTACACGTGCACGAGGGTCGTGGTGCTCTGGGAGGGCTGGCCGCTGTCGTTCACCTGGACCACCAGTCGGTGGAGGCCGTAGTGTTTCTGCTCCAGCTTCCCCACCAGCGAGATGACCCCGCTGCCCCCGTCGATGTCAAACAGCTTGAAGGGGTTGCCGCCGATGATGCTGTAGTTCAGGTCGGCGTTGATCCCCGTGTCAGCATCGGTGGCCATGACGGTTCGCACTACAGTCCTGACGTTGCTGGAGGGAGGCAGGAGGGTGTAGGAGCTGTTTATGGGGAAGGTGACGGTGGGCGGGTTGTCGTTTTCGTCCATCACGAAGAGTGAAACGGTGGCGGTGGCCGATCTGGGCGGGTCCCCGCCGTCCACAGCCTTGACCCGGAATGTGTACGTGGTCTTCTGCTCCCGGTCGAACGACATGGTGGAGAAAATTGTGCCTGTGTCGTTCTCGATGGAGAAGATCTCCTCCTCTTCCTCGACGAAGAGGCTCATCTCTGCGTTGTGGCCCTTGTCAGCATCGATGACAGTCACCATGCCAACAGGGCTGTTGGGCGTGAGGTTCTCTTTGACATAGAAGGTGAACACATCCTGCATGAACTTTGGCTCGTTGTCATTTTTATCGGCCACACGGACAATGACAGTGGCCGAGCCCTGGAGAATGGGCATGCCTTTATCTTTGGCTATGACTTTGAATTCATACCTCTCCATCTGCTCCCGGTCCAAAATGGTGTTCACTCTAATGTCACCACTGTCGGCGTCAATGGAGAATATCCCATTAACCGAAGGATCCAGGGAGTAGGCGATCTCCGCGTTCTTGCCACTGTCGGCGTCAATGGCCTGCACAGTGAGCACCCTCTCGCCAGGGCCGTTGTTTTCGGGGAAGGAAACCTCCACCACATTCTGACTGAAAATGGGCGGGTTGTCATTGAAGTCACCCACCTTTACGAGGAGCGAGTTATTGCTGGCCAGACTGGGGCTTCCCGAGTCCACCGCCACTATGACCACGTTGTACTCCTGCGTGGCCTCGTAGTCCAGCGGCGCCGACGTATGCAGGAAGTATTTCTTCTTATTCATCTCCCCCTCAATCTCGCTGGCTGGCTTGAGCTGGAAAGGCACATCACCCACCACGGTGCAGGTCACGATGCCGTTCTCGCCCTGGTCGCGGTCCGAAACCTGCACTAAGGCTATCGGCGTGTCCACGACTACGTCCTCGGCCACGTTGGCCACGCCGTCTTTCAGGAAGATGCGTCCGATCTTACGGATCTCGATGGCGGGCACGTTGTCGTTCTCGTCCTTGATGTTCAGTACCACAGTGGACTTGTCCATTTTGGGCGGCTGACCCCGGTCCCTCGCCATCACTGTGAAGCGCAACTGGCTCACCTCCTCGCGGTCAATGCGGTGGAGCACGCTCAGCCAACCGGAGCTCTCGTCCAGCCTCAGCAGCCTGCGCACTGACTCTGTGGCCGCCCCAAATACATACTCAATCTGACCGTTCACCCCGACGTCCGCGTCAGCTGCTTTCAGCTGCAGGATGGGGGCGCCGGGGGAGCTGTTCTCGGGCAAGTCTGCCTCATACACAGCCTTCTCAAAACGGGGGCTGTTGTCATTCACATCAGTGATCATCACCCTCAAGATGGCCTGGGAAGAGCGTGGGGGGTCACCACCATCTCTGACACGCAGGGTGAGCTCGTAAGAGTCCCTCTGCTCCCTGTCCAGTGCTCCTTTAATGATGAGCTGTGGCTGTTTCTCCCCGTCGGTTGTGTCAGCAACTTGCAGTTCAAATACGCTGCTTCTGCCTGCCCCCTCGTCGAATCTCCTGCTGTCCGCCCCGCGTCCCACTGAGCTCGAGCCCAGGCGCCTGGAGCTCTCCCCGCTGTCCTGAATAAGCTCATATCTCTCGATTCCGTTTCTACCGAAATCTCTGTCGGTGGCCGTGGGCAGGAGATAGAGAGTGCCAATTGGTCTGTTCTCCTCGACAGACAGTGTCAGCACAGGAGAAGGAAAAGAAGGAGTGTTATCGTTTATGTCCAAAATTATAACTTTCCCCTCGAACAGGTCGACCCAGCTCTGCGCTGGTCCAATTACTGACACTTCAAAATCTATGAAACACTCGTTTTCATCGAATATCATTTGGCACTGCTGTAATTTTTCACGGTCTATCCGTCTTTCATTGGTGGTCAGCTCGCCTGTTATGTTGTCTATTTTAAAAAAGTCTGACCCGGACTCGAGGGTAAATGTCACCTCGCCAGACCCGGCGACGATCCCGAGGTCTGCGGCTACGTTTCCTATCTTGACATCCGCGGGTCCCTCCTCCGCCAACCGATATCGGAGCACTTGCTTGGCAGCGGGCTGATTCAGCAGCTGCAGGATAACTATACTGTAGCATAAATAGTCCACTGCGCCAGTAGTCCTCATTGTTCCCCGCAGCGTGTTCACTGGACTGTAAAGCCTTCAATCGAATGGGGATGTCGTTTTTTTTGGGGGGGGGGACGATATTTTTCGTTATCGGTTAATCTGAAGTCTTCCTTTTCATGACGGGCGAGACTTCATCCTCCGGACACCCTCACGCACCGCTAAAACTGCAGTGAATGAAAGCGAGTAAGCGCTTCGGCTCTCTTCAATCCTTTTACCCAGCACGGAATACGGTAATGTTTATTTCCTTATTTCAATAAAAAAAACGCAGTCTCGGCAAAACACGTTCGAAACCGTCCGTTCAGTTCCGTAATATCCTATGTAATAAATTCAATAGGATTCCGAATATCTTATAATGCTAAAAAATGTCCAAAACCTTCTCTTATTTCAATTTCAAAACAGATAGTCGATGTAAATGTTCAAAATCCCTTTTCATGTATGCTAACAGCCCCGATTCTCTGTCCAAGGATATTTCCAATAGAACACAGAATAGTGGAAATTAAATGTCCGCACTGATTCCCCAAGTTGTGATGATACAGTACTTTATGTAGCCGCTCTGCCCCCTTACCTTGGTGGATAAGCTGCAAATGATGTGGCCAGTTGCCCGTCCAAAGAGCACCCGAGCGCTATGACTTCTCTCCCTCTACTCAATTATAACAAGCAGCCTGTGCTTTATAGTTCGCAGAGTTACAGGCAGTAGGGAGAGAATGAAAAAACTCCCCAGCACAAAACCCCTGACAACGCGGGGATTAACACAAAAATGAAACAACCACGGAAAATTGTAATTCCGATGTGGATACTAGATGATGTCGGTAAAATCCTAGGAGAGAATCCTGCTGTCCGGCATGCTCAATCCAAGCACCCGCTCCTCACCTGCATAAGCGCCGCGTGCGTTTGCAGACCCTATCTGCGGCACTGTGAGAGCGATTCACAAATGATATTGCAGTCTCGAGCGTTCTCTCCACCCCCTCCAGTTTCTTTCCCCGCAGCGCACGTAGCCTAACCAGAGCTGAACTTGATCGGTAGGTCTAGAGGGTACCCGACTAAGTATTTGCTGAAAGGAGGGGGGCTGGGGGTGGGGGTAAAGAAGGGGGTCCTTATTCTTGTTAATAAGGGAAAGATTTAACCAAATGTGACTCAGTGCCACGTGAATAAAAATGCAATTGCGATGCTTCACAAAAAGAAGCATCCATTCGAATGGTATTAGTCGCTGCTTAGTCAGGGTGCGGGGTATACTGATTACTGTAGTGAGATGGCTTGAAAAAGAGAATATTCCAATGACCCTTTCACGGGAGAGCGTTTTCATTATATCAATGCGTGTATTGTATATCATCTGGCAATGGAAAATCGTTGATAGTCGCATTTTACACGATGGTGCTTTCTTTATTAGTCATGGGAGGGTCGGAAGACCGACGCGCGCGCGCGTGCTATGAAGCCTGTAATATCTCATAATTCCTCACTAAAGTTGAGACAGTCGCGGCTCATTTTTGGGAGAAGGCTTGACTATAACATCGCTCAGCTGGTTCCGTTTGCTGTCAAAGCCTTTTCATAAACTTTTACGCATGTTTTACGCATGTACGATACTGCCCTATATCCAAGTCATATCTGTCATATCTGTGACATTTCCTGGTCCAGTGGTCATGAATTTCTACCTTATTCATTTTTTTGTTCTCTTATTTTTCTCAGTATTCTCTTATAGCAGTATTATGACCTTACGGGAGATATATGCGTTGGATTATGGTGTAGTGCTGAGGTTCTTTGTGATTAATATGAATGTGTGTGGTCGCCTGGGGCTTGGGTTTCTCCGGAGATCAGCGTATTCTCTTTCAGTTCTTCATTTTCAGCCCGTTTCTTTCGTTACCTAGTCTCTTATTTCCATTACGGAACCTAGACACTTCTGTGTATTCGCTAGTGAGAGCACCTCGCCACTGCGGCCACTGCGCCACCCGCGGTGAAGTGTCACGGGCAGAGGCACCTGTGATTGCCCTAAACCATTACATGTGCCTTATCAGATCCGGTTTAAATACACGATAAGGTGACAACACGCTAAGGAGTATACTAAATATAGCTGTCGCGCTATATAAGTTGTTAAGACAACCAATAGTGAAATCGAACAATGCATACATAACTGGCTGTGCCGAAATACTAACGCCTCGAGTGCGGGTGTCCGGGTGGCAATTAAACGGCACATATTGGAATGCATGAACCAATGTTGCATCAAAACGCCTTCGCAGTCATCGAGCATAATGTATGCAAGTGTGCATGAGTGCGCGCGCGCGCACCACTGAATGCCAGGATTCACCCTGATTACGAGCTTCCCCTCTCTCTAACACTTTAATGGGGAGAACCGTGTACCGTAGCCCGCTGTGCAGTGCGTGCGGCGAGGGTATGGCATTGCAATAAAAGACAAGGAGCAAGGCTGCTATTCCGTTAATGCTGCGGCTGCATTTTGAGGCTCCTCTGAATTCCAGCAGTAGCCAACACTGATCCTTGCTCTCCGTCGCCCTCTGTCGTTGACTGATATTAACAATGGCAATGTACTGTACTACACAGCACGTACTGTTCTGATACCGCAGGACGGTGTATTCTGGGCTACGTGTTGATGGACATTTCTGTTGTTTATGTACGAATCGTTACATCGTGACTGACCAGCAGATGTGTTTATTTAGATATCCCTATGCCTTTTATCAACAGAGACTCGGCAAAAGCCTAATACTGTTTGGTAAAAAAAAAATCAGGTGATGATTACAAATGCATTCGGAAACAGTAGGCCACTAGAGGGTGGCAACATATTTAATTACACAAAATTAAATATTTGCATATGCGTGATGTGGACAGTGCAATTCAATTATTTCACAATGCAATACCATGCCTATGTGATCTTTCCTAAGTATTGCAAAAGATATTGTAGTGCAAGAATTATCAAATGATGGTGTGAGTCATAAGGTGACTGAACAATTGTGTAACACTCAAGTTTAGTAATGATTAATACTACCTGCCATATATTAGGCACACCCTCTTCTCTCCTCCAGTTAGCTCTAGTGACAAAACCACAAAATGGTTGATTGCATAGATAATAACAATGATTTTGGTGATTATCATGTTGATGATGACAGCACATCATCCTCAACTGTCAGTGAACCTTAAAAACATACAGTTCGGCCAATTTGGAAAACCGCCAACCGGAAATGACTCCCAAAACCTCTGCCCATGTACCACACCTGATTCACCTTATGCCATAACTTCAGAAGACAAACTAACTTATCGGCCCCATCTCTAAAAACACCCCCTTAACATCGGCTAATTTCCGCCTGTACTCCACAGGAGTCGCATGTAGCTTCGGTAGCTGCAACAAAAATAATATTCTCGGTTAATAATAAATGTGCCGAGATGCTTTGAAGTTGGAGGTTGCTGGTTCCTCTGATCCAAGCCGGTGTTTGTACGCGCACGGGCTGTCGGTGGCTGACGCTAAGGTGAGTCAGTGGTGCCAGGTGGTGGAACATTACCTAGGCTAACTCACTCAATTAATAATGGATCCCGCATTGCAGTTTGCAAAAGCTCCCTACGAGAGAGTACGACTTGTGGCCATTTGCATATTGGCGACACGCAGCACAGGCCTTCATCAATCAGCTTCAGCGTAGGTTTGTCATCCAGAGGACGTGTTACAGGGGTTTTGTCCTTCTCGTACAGTGTTTAACCCTCCACTGTAGGTTTAAGTTCGTATTGTTGTGTAATATTTATTTACCAGAGGATACATCTTAACTGTACTGGAGGTGTTAAACCTCATTCTGTCAACAATAGCAAGCCCTTTGGTGTCTTGTTTTTTTTTTACCACAGCCCAAAACACCTAATTCTGTCTTTGGAATTTGATGGATAGGACCTGTTTTGGAATGTAGATTTATAGGGTCAAAAAATGCCAATGTTTTAGTACCACCAGAGGTTGGAGGGGCATTAGTGAATTTGACCAGACAAATAATCTACAGAGACAAAGTTCGTTCCCCCTGCCCGTGTGTCCTGCCTCCATGTGACATCGTTACAGCTTGCTACTGCACACGCTTGCCAAAATTTAAACTTTGTTTTATGCCAGATTGATGACTGTGAACAAAACTAACATTGTGAATAGACAAATCTGCCGATGCAATACGTAGTCTGCAAAAATTTGATGGAACTGTGAAACAAATCTCTGATAAAATCTGAATCTGATCAGTGGACTGTGGTTGTTTTAAACCCAGGTTTCTGTTAAGACATTATTGAGCTGTAAAAAAATAAATAAACGAGGTGCAATGGATGGGAACGTACTGGAGTCTTCTTGGTCTGAGGTGATATCAGAGGGTATACAGGTTATCTTTAGCCTGTTGCATTCTAAAATAACAGAAGATTATTTTGGAAATGTATGCGACAAAAAAATGATATGTAGCATAATGATGGCCAGAGGAAAGAGTAGCGAAAGACAGGTTCTTAGCATTTCACCATCATCATCGGTAAAAATGGTCGAGACAGGTGTTTTGTCTTGAACCATAAATGGCTGCCACTGGAACAAGCTCGCTTGGATTTGTGGATTATGTTGATGGCAGCAGGATCAAGTCTGTGGTGTACAGAAATATCTTGTCTGGTAAAGTACAGGTGAAGAGCTATGAATGCACAGGTCGGAGCATCCTCATGTCGGAAAGAAAATGACCCAAGAAAAAAGATTTCCAGGGTGGAAAATTGCTAAATTCTTGACCGGCCAAACCAA
This sequence comes from Esox masquinongy, assembly GCA_016801175.1. Lineage (NCBI taxonomy): Eukaryota > Metazoa > Chordata > Actinopteri > Esociformes > Esocidae > Esox > Esox masquinongy. The sequence goes on from JACXGI010019215.1 coordinate 10,154, forward strand.
TGTCCATATTTATATTTAGGTGAACATGCCTTTCAGTTGCTGAAAATCACACTTAAGTCAGAAGGACCTCAAAGCAAACAGCTGATGGCAGGTGTAACGGCTGGCAGATGATCAGATATTATATGCAAATTAACTGCAATTTAGCTCCAGCTTTTTTTTAAATTCTGATATTATCGATTACGCGTCTGATGATATTTTGATGAGTACAACATGAGAAGGGAGAAAAGAATGCGCAGATGCCCCAAAATAGATTCTTGAGTGTTTGGGTGTTGTGCTGTGTGTCTGGCGTGTGTGTTTGTGCATGTGTGAGAGTGTGTTCACTTTTAATGCTATACATGCCATTGAGTTGGCGGATTCTGCAGTTTGTGAGTTGGTAGACAACCTGTTACATTTACACGCACACACATGCACAAACGCACAACCTGCCACATCTCGCTCCCACTGTACAGACGCGTGCATGTACCTAATTCGATGTTTACATGTAAAGGTGTTTGTGTGACCTTTTTTGAAAAATGACCATGTTGGCCCTGAGAGGAAAATATACCACACTGCAGGCCACTGTGATGGTGTGAAAAACTTCCCAGAGCGGCCTGCTCAAGAGTTAGGTTAGTCTTTGTAGTGTAGCTAAGGGCTAAACTGTTCTGGCATTTCACTTTGTGCAAAGGAGAAGGGAAAGTCAGACAGCAACGAGCTCATAACCAGCTGAAGAACTATGTCCAACTCCTATAACTCTCCCTCCAGCCTTGTCTATTTCGGGACTATTGACGCCTTGTTCCACACCCCCAGGGTTTTCACAGAACCGACGATCACACTTGACATTCAGAGATGGGCAGTGTTTCATGTATGTGAGATATAATGTATTCCACTGGCCGGAACTAGTCCTGTGAATTTTGAGATGAGATACGTTAGAGGGTTGCATTTTCATTTATTTTTACTTTGAAAGAGCTGATTCACTTCGGTCTTGTTTGGGGGTGTCGCTAAATAGAATGATCATCATGATAATCCAATGCTAGAGCATATTTCTCATATTTGTGTTTTGTTTATTTAGAGACCAGAGTAGAAAAACCTTATGTAGATAAATAACCCTACATCACAGTCATAGAAAGTAAAATAAAAGATAATAATGTGTCACCATTACTGAGAATGCTCTTGAGGTTAAGTAGGCAGATTCACTTAAATGCACTGTGCAAAATAACTTTGTATTGTATATAAAATCTTTGTCCCTTTTGGTATTTTGTAATTGTAGTCTATAATTATGTCTAAAACGAAAAGGACTGTTGCAGTTTGAGTTGAACATAAAATTGACTTTTCAGAGAGGAATTATTGACTTACGTACATCTGTCATTTGTATCTAAAAGCATGTTTGTGAAATAGTCACGATAGAGAAGGATATATATTCCACTTTCAGAATGGCCTGTCTAGACATTCTTAGAAAGTGACCTATTTGCCGCACATGTTGTTGCACTTTTTGTCATGGAACTGAACGTATTACAAGGACATGAATGGAAGTCAGGCCATGATAACACACCGGTAGACACTCTGACCGGTTGATATTCTGACCAGGTCCGGGGATCAGTCGGTTGTTATGGTTGGGTTATGGCAGGGTTATATACAGAACCCACTTAACGACCAGGGATCTTCATTCAACAATCCTCCGTAAATGGGTCCATTCACAGTGGCGATATCACTGTTATAATCCCCCCCCCCCCCCAGCAGGCCCGTCATTCACATCTGTATCGGTGACTCAACCAAGGCAAACGCCTGACCGGACAAAAGCCTCCAAAACTTAAAAACAAGTTTTTTTCTAAATGAGGATGAATGTTACTTTAGAGTAGCATGCAGTTGGGCCGGGTGGGCATGGATGGTTCAACTGTGCAACAGTCAGACCCTCTCCCCATCTCCACACCTTTCCGCTCCCCTCCTTCAACCGGGGCTTGTTCAGAAAGTGAACTGCTCGGTCTGAAAAAGCCCCTGTCTTCTGACGGAGGACTATACACACGGATACAATGACATGGCTTATTCCCCCCAAATTACCCAGTCGGAGCGGGTAACACTAGAGGCATTATCAGGCATCCAGACGACGGAATAATGGCCACGAATTACCCTCCACTTCCTGCGACCTAAAAATTTGCGAGGCACACTAAATTTGCCCCGTGTCAACGGCTGTCTGTTATTTGCATGTATTAAAGCTGGGGGGGGGGGGGGGG
>JACXGI010019216.1:0-12362 GCA_016801175.1 Esox masquinongy
GAGTGATTCTGTGGTGTTGATAATACAGGAGTGATTCTGTGGTGTTGATAATACAGGAGTGATTCTGTAGTGGTGATAATAAAGGAGTGATGCTATCGTGGTGATAATGCAGGAGTGATGCTGTAGTGGTGATAATGCATACTGAATCACCTCTGACCCCCCCGTTGATTAATCACCTGAGCTGTCTCAAGTAAGGATACTGTGTTATATCTTCATTACAGATACTGGGTGATGACACATTTTTAATAATGATTTAAAGAACTTTGCAAAATAAGAGACATTCTAAGTATTAACAATATGAATGTGAACTGTGATTGATCTCAGCTGAATGATGCATGAATTATAGTAGGCCTCAATCACTCAAAGTAAATCGGGGACAGAATTTTCAGAAGAATCATGACCCAGAATCATGACACATTTAATAATGAAGTCCGAACTGAACAACATCCACACTCTCTGTCTAACACATTTTCTCTCTTTTTCCTTCGCTTTTAAACTCTCTGTCTTTATGTATTTCTCTCTTTAAACACAGTCACTCTTAAACTACCTATCTCTTTCTCTCTCGCACCCTATTTAAACGCTCTCACTCACCCCCCTTTCTTTAAGTGTTTTTTCTCACTCTCCACCTTTATTTATCTTTAAACCCTCCTTACCTGCTCCTCTCTTTTTAACGTCTCACTTTAAACTATGTTTTTCTTTGTGATATTACAACACTGCTAAATGTTAATCAAGTTATAAAGAGCTTTCAGTTGATCCAGCTGAGTCCAATGTGGTGAATCACTTCATGCTTTGTTGTTTTTCTTACTGAATTTCTGTCTCTCTGTCTTTCTCTTTGATCGTTTTTACACTACGTTAGTTTTATCTAGATGAACTACACATTCGGTGACGGGGCCATGCTGTGATTGATCCAAAATCTGATGGAGCCGTACTGTGATTGATCCATACTGTGATTGATCCATACTGTGATTGATCCATTCGGTGACGGGGCCATGCTGTGATTGATTCAAAATCTGATTGATCCATACTGTGATTGATCCATTCGGTGATGGGGCCATGCTGTGATTGATCCACACTCTGATGGAGCCATACTGTGATTGATCTATACTGTGATTGATCCACACTCTGACGGAGCCATACTGTGACTGATCCATATACCATAAGATGGAAGCACCTAATGAAAATTGCTCATGGAAAATTCATTTAATACCGGAATGGTGGGCAGACTCGGTGGCACAGGGGGCATTGGGGTGCAATGCCCCCCAAGTGAGAATGCTTTGCCCCCGAAAAATAGTTTGGGTAACATGCTTCCCAACACTGTACTTCACTAATTACTGTTGGCAATTGCAGCTCTTGCCTTCATCTGCAAAAGCGATGGATGATGTGCTTTTTTAAGTCATGTGATCACTCAGCTACAAAGCATGTGTAACTACTACAGTTACTAAAAGCTTTCGAATTTGATTGACAGCTGTGTATTTTGCTATTATATAGTCTCGGTAAGCCATGCATGCTAAAATTATTTGCTTTACGTCCCTCGTGCTCAAGTTAATATTCTAAATTGGTAAGTATGAAAGAACGTGCCCGCCCATGGAAATCAAATGCCTGTCCGACATGTTTGTTCCAGTGTCGGGCCTGGTGGTGGGTTAGGGTACATTAATTAAAATGTCAGTCAATACAAAAAGTAAACTCCACTTCGAATTCAAATTTTATTTAATCTGAAAACAGGGAATTCAACTGAAATGTCAGGGCACTTCCTGAATTGACTGGACAACTGAAATGGAATTAACCCCACCCCTGCTGCAATGGGTTGCTTAGTATGTGTGTATTTTGATGTGTGTCATTGAATTGTGGGATGTATGTTTTTTTACCCCCTGCTCTGGCCTAGCCGGTAAGTGTTTGTGCGTTGCAGCCTCTAAGAATTTCTCAGTAAAATGGTGTTTGCTTAGTGGTTAAACATGAACCATAATTCATTGCAGAACCCCATCTGCAAAGCTCTGCTTCTGCCTACTACTGACACATCTTTGACAAGAGAAGAAACAGCTTGAGGTTTTCGACACTGTACCAAGCTGATGTTCTTCAGTAGCTCCTCAATGGTATCTTTCATCCAACAATCAAAAAGGTTTAGCTTTTTAGAAAAGATAAACACAATCATGCAGCCTTTCTTCTTTCAAATGCCGCCTTGGATGCTCAAAGGGGAACAAAGGCAGAAGTAAAAGCAGGAATTACTGCCCAGACACAAACATTCTGTTGAAACCGTGATTGTTTGTGTTTTCTGTCACAGTGGGATGGAGAAAATAACATAAAAAGATAAAAACAAAAAAACATGTTATTTATTCCTCCAGACGGGCCGGTCTTAAAACATTACTGACTGTCATAACAGACATTGCTTTCCATTTTTTCTTTTCAGGCATAAAGGATACACAGCTGGACACCTCTAAGATCTATGCCAATCAAATATACATTTACTCAGCATTTCTTTGTTCCATGGTCAAATATATTCACAGACTGGTTTTGGGTTATATAGTGCCTTCAGAAAGTGTTCAGAATCCTTTTTTGTCCACATGTTGTTGTGTTATAGACTTAACTTATATTTGATTAAATATATTTCCATCAATCTACTCACAATTACCCATAATGAAAAAGGAAATAAGTTTGTATTTTACACCTTTGGCAGGAATCACAGCTTCGAGTCGTCTTGGGTACGCCTCTACAAGCTTTGCACAACTAGTTTCTCCCATTCTTCCGTGTATATCCTCTCAAGCTCTGTCAGATTGTAGCCACTCTACTGCAAAGGCCTTATTGATGGAGTTTTGCAGGGATGGTAGTCTTTGTGGAATATTCTACCACCTCTGCAGAGAAACTCTCAAGCTGTGTTAGAGTAGCCCTTGAATTCTTGCTCAGCTATCCGACAAAGGCCCTTCTTGCCCAGTTACTTAATTCAGCCAGGCAGCTAGAGTCTTGGTGGTTCCAAACTTCTTCCATTTCACAATGATGGAGCCCATTGTGCTCTTGGGGACATTTAATGCTTTAGAAATGTATTTTCATAAACTTTCCCGGGTCTGTGCCTCAGAGGTCTTGAGAAAGTTCTTTAGGCATATTGGCACAAATTTCAAAAAACATATTTCGCTTTGTCATTATGGAGTATTGTGTGTGGATTGATGGGAATTTTTTTTTCTATTATAAATTAAATCTATAACACAACAAAATGTGAACAAAGTGAAGGGGTCATAAAAGTGAAGGGGTCATAATCATTTCAATAGGCACTGAACCTAAACCTACATTCGCTATCAACCGCCTAACTGGTGTCTTCAGAATTTGAAAAGCCTTAGTATAGTTGTACAGTTTAGTCTAGGGCACCTTACTGTAGGCGTGAGGTGCCACCACAGCCTGGGTTCAAAGCCTGCGCATTTCAAAACTGGTTGGTACCGGACTCCAAGTGGTTGTACCGGACTCCAAGGTTCACATTGGTCCATCACGCACTCAACCACTCTGAGGAGTCAAGCATTCCATGTCACGTCAACCTCCAGTGACTCCTTCAGGTGGGTCAGAAACCTGCAAGCTAACTGTCAGTGTCCTAATGAGATGCGATCTCCTCCAAGCACATCAGTTCAGGTCAACTTCCTTGATGGCCAAACTGTTTGGGAAGTAGCAGAGCGGCTTTTTCAGTGTCTCCCATCATTGGACCCCTTGTATATTTTTGGTGTGACTGCAATAACTGCCATGGTGTTTTTCTTTTTAATCCGGTCCTGTTGGTCTCACATTGCCAAATCTCGAATAAACTGAAATGCATAAACGAAACCATACGTTTGTGCCGGCGAAAATCATTGCTGTGAACTGTTAGTGTCATGTGATCTGAAAGAGCGCCTAAGCAGCTGTATGTCACCCTGAACAGGCTGTGTTCGGACACCCGTATCCCCAGAGTAGCCCCTATCTCACCAAGCACGCATCGCATGACTTACAGAATGTTGTAGAGATATCAAGTTGTGGTACTGAGTGAATTTCATCAAATGCTCGCAGTCCAACAACCAGTAATAAAGCGCAGTCCCCGTAAACTGAACACAGAAAAAAGTGTGAAAATCCATATCAAGGAAGGTAGGTGTTAAAGTAAGTAAATTTATGTTCACCTTCCAACCAGACACCCTTGGATCAGGTGCCAGGGCTTCAGGTCTCAGATCCAAATGTCCTAGTTGGTTTCATTCATAAAGAGAAGAGGGAACATAACATTTTCTTATGAAAAGTTTGAAACAAACCAAAAATGTTGTTAGTTGTAGTTCCACAGAATTAGCTAGAAGTAATTTAACAGGATCTCTATGTACAGTTCTCAGTGTATTAATTGTTTCTAGGACCGGAGCACTTCATATGCAGTACACATTCCTTAGATTAAATACTCAGAAGATTGCCTCAGTACAACATAATTACCAGCTCAACCAAGACGCTAGAAACATCGTTGACTGGAGACATATTTCAAACAGTTCACATTCCTGAGTAAGTAATTATATCCTATTGATCACAGGCTATCATCTCTGAGGCACCCAACACCATCCACTAGGATCATCACCTTTGTCACAGTTCCATACTAATTGGTTGCAGCTTAGAAAACAAATGTATGTTGGCAACATCATGGAAAATGTCCCATGTGTAACAGTATGGTAACAAGCATTCACTGTTATTATAATGACTATGAAATGTTACTGGATATACTGACCTCTATTACATGTTATTATTCAAACCATGGCTTGTTACTGGATATACACACCTCTATTATTATGTTATTATACTGTAATTATGAGTCATTACTGTATTTAACTTCAATTACATGTTGTTAAACTGTAGCTATGGATTGTTACTGTATTTACCAACATCAATTACATGTTATTATAGTGTAACTATTAGTTGTTACTGTATTTACCCCCCTCTATTATAAGCGTAATTTCAATGTAACACATATTGTAGTTAACAATAGTATATATATCCACCTCTGACAACTACCAAATGGTGTCTACAAGTGGTATGTTTTCAGTTGGGTACGGCTTGTACCTTGCTAATAGAATATACTACACCACAAAGTGTTAAGGGCCAGCCCTAGCATTTTGTGGGCCCTAAGCAAAATTTGATTTGTGGGCCCCCTCTTCCCTATTGGTCCGGGGCTCACTAGCGAACTGGGACCCCAAGCGACCGCCTATGTCGCTTATGCCTAGGGCCGGCCCGAGTTAAGGGTGGTATGAATCATGTCCAGGACACACACACACACACACACACACACACACACACACACACACACACACACACACACACACAGAACCCTGTGTCGGACAACGATGGATTTACAGTCCCACCGCCACAGCCAGCCTGTAACCTCAGATAATCAGTAATGATGAATTTATGCAAATCATGGGCAGTTAATACCAGGGTGTGTCTTTGCCGTAATACACTCCCTCGACACCGTCAGTGATGAAGAAGGATGGACGGAGCGGATTGGAGGGGGTTGCAGAGTTGCAGCCACCAGAAATAAATCTCTGAATACTAATACGGTGATATTTGAATGACCTTCTGTCCTATATCTGTTGGTGGAACAGCCAAAACTGTTCCCAACAGGTCCTATATCTCTGCCATTCTGGCTCCAGTAAACAAACCCAGTTCTACTATTATTAAAAAGTTTGTTCACTCTGTCACGCCTGTGTCAGGCCACGTCCCAAACGGCAGCCTATTACCTGTACTAGGCCCTAATGGTGACCAGAGCCCTGTGAGCCCAGGTCCAAATAAGCACACCGGATAGGGAACAGGGGGGCAATTTGGGGTGCCTCTTAGGAGAACAAATGGCCTCTAAGAATAGGGAGGGAGGGGGACTGGTTACAAACATCGGGAACCTACATCAATGTGCTGTCTGTCTGTCTGTCTGTCTGTCTGTCTGAAACCAAATAGCACCCTATTCCCATTATAGTGCACTGGCTGTGACCACAGGCCTTCACTACACAGGAGACAGGGTGTCATTTTGGACCGGGCTGGAGTCAGAGCGGGGCTGCCCATTATTGCTAACCTCTGTAGCAAAGAGCACAGCGGGAGACAGACTCTAAAATAACTCAGAACATGGACATGACACACACAGGAGCACCCACTCCTTGGTCCCTGCCCTCTGAGCAGATGGCACATGGTAGTCGACACACACACACACTGAACCAATATGTTCATGTGGCGGGATTCTGCCAAATACAGCCTGTTTTCTGTTTACCTCCCAAACACTGTCCTTGGAGAAGACTAAGATGTATTTCTTTTATTAAACCAGACAACATCTACATCGAGATACTACAGATGTCTCGTCAGGTGTGTTAGCCCGTTGAGCTACGCAATTTAATATTCAGGTCAGGCGAGGATACACTCATCACGCTGTTATTGCAACACAAAACCACCACCATTCCCTGGACAAAAAAACCCTAAAGCACACATATTCAGCTCAGAGACCGAAATGGCGTTCAGTGACGGCCACTATTTACACAGAGTCGCCAGTAAAGAAAAACGCTAGTCCATTTTTATTATGAAACTGCCCTTCGCATGGTGACGATCTGTCTGCTCACGTGCTTCAATCGAGTAATCACACACTCCGACTGGGTGCACCTCAACAAACACACTCCTCCCTTTACGCTGTTTCCCTAAGCGCCCTGGGCTCTGACCCGCCCTATAGGGAAAAGGCTGCCAAACGGGACTGCGGCCAGTCAGGCTGCCTCTCTGCCCGCCTCTCCGTGGGAATGGTAAAACGCATCTCCATATTTGGCCACCAGAAATCTTGACAGGACGAAAGGAAAGAAAATGCAAATCACCTTGAGGCATCTCTTTACTGTTTACAGACGCTCCCGCTTGTTAAACACAGTTCTTCATTTGCAGTGGTTATGATGTTCAACGGATACGCCTTTGTGTTTACTCAGATTATTAATTAATTTGTGGATACAGTATGTTTCAGTCTGCAGTTTGGAGACATTTGTAGGTAGAATTTGTAAATACTAAAACCATTGCCAATAATGCTTCTATATAATCAAATGCAGAGACAACTGCTCAGTGATAATATTACAAAGATATAATAATATTGTAAGTCAATAATCACTATTTTAAAAATCACTATTTTATAAATGTTATGAACATAAATGATAATCATAAGAACTGATGTGATTCTTCTTCTATAGAACATTGACACCATAGTGAGAAATATGAGCGAAACAGGCCATGAAATAATGATATTCTTGTTCATCAGCTTGACCTTAAACTCAAGATATGAGAGTGTAATCTAACCTCTTATTGAGCACCCACATTATTTATTACTGGCACCCCTAGGATTTCATATTAACCACATCAAATAGAAGCATCACACTAATTAAGTTAATCTGAGCCAACTTTTAAGTGGCCAACCATGACTTCCTGTTTCACCGGGACACAGATGTTACGATCTGAGAAAACACACACGCGTGACCCCCTTAGTAACCTATCAACATGGGAGGGGATAGAGAACCCAAATTAAATCAGACAAAAGATTGTAGACCTTCATGAATTATGCAATGGCTATAGATAAAACAGCTACGTGTCTGAAAACACCCATCTCTACAATCATTATGAAGTTTAAGTTGACGTTAACTGACTGTGATGAACCTCCACGGAAGAGGACCCAGTACCATTTTGTCCCACGCAGGACAGTCTGAGAGGCTTACAGGTGGAGAACGCAGGATGGTTTGAGAGGCTTACAGGTGGAGAACGCAGGATGGTTTGAGAGGCTTACAGGTGGAGAACGCAGGACGATCTGAGAGGCATACAGGTGGAGAACGCAGGACGGTCTGAGAGGCTTACAACTGGAAACGCAAGACGGTCTGAGAGGCTTACAAATGGAGAACGCAGGATGGTCTGAGAGGCTTACAGGTGAAGAACGCAGGACGGTTTGAGGGGCTTACTGCTGGAGAACTCAGGACGGTTTGAGGGGCTTACAACTGGAGAATGGCAAATGTTTGATTCTTGCAGTCACCAAGTCTCCAAAACAACAAGACACCACCTCCATGCCAACAAATTATTTGGAAGTCTTGTAACCAGGTGCTTTGATCAGATGGGTCAAAAATAGAGCTTCTAGGGCACAAATGCCAGGTGGGTTTAGGGCAAAAAGAGGGAAGGTCATGCTGAACTTAAAGTGAAGTATAGGTTATGATAACTGGTTAGTTAGATTTAGAACAATATCTGTCTGGCTCTATAACTGGTTCATTGCTGGATCTTCCAAAAGGTTAATGATCTAAAGCATTCTTCCAGATCCACACAACAATGCCTCACTGACCATAAAATCAGAGACGACGTCAGCACCTGTAGTTGGATAAAAGTAATTGGAATTTTGATTGGAACTGCTTTTTACGGTTAGATGAGACAGAGCTTTTTGACCTAAAAAAATACATTTCCGGGTGAGTTTAAGAGGAGAGTCCACAAGCAAGGACCATGGACTCTGAAGCACCTGGAGAGTTTCTGCATTTAATTAAATGGTCTCAGATCCCTTGCAGTATTTTATCTCACCTCATCAAGCATTACAGAAGACTCAGTGCTGTCATCTTGGCAAGTGGAGAGTGCACAAATCACTAAATGCTGGGTGCCATTAGTCCTGACATGTTTTTGAGACAAGTAATTAACCCTTGTGCCCTCCTCAAATTTACTACGCATTGGACACCTTCGAGGACAAAAATGTCCGAGGGTGGCATAAGGGTTAAATAATTTATTTGTAGTGTGCTAGAGTCAGATCCAAGCTCCCACACAGCCCTTGGCAACAGGGGTTAGTTGCCTATTCCAGCTCTACCTCTACCTAAAACAGACGCAGGCCTGATATTATCTAAAACATTAGCTATAGTAATCAAGATGACGTTAATGTCTTTGAATGCTTTCGGGGGGGTTGTGTGTTACCACAGCTCATGCACATTTTTGCTGATTCCACTCCACAGCATCGTATACTTTCTCCATGATACTGTATGCGCACGTGAAAATAAAATTAGCCAACTAACTTCTTGTTGCAATATTTGCATAATTGTACACATGACTTAACAAAAGGAAGTCGACAGTTTGCTAAGACCCCCAGTGAAATCACCGTGGTGACTGTGTGACCAATGACGAGGAAGGAGAGAAGGTAAAGCTCTGATAAAAGCAGGACATCAGAAAAGATGAACAACAAATGTTCAACACAACTTCCACCCTCTTATTCTCCATCCCCCCATAAGGAAGCCTATTCCTCACCCCTGAGGATGTTCTGATTGCAGTCTGTAACGGGTTTAATGACTAGGGGAAAGTTTGGTGCCATTGTGATGAATAAAATAATATTATGGAAATGACAAAACTCATTCAATTGGGATTTGTTGAAAAGTGGAACTCCATAGGTGTTGCTTGGGTGCGTTTCGATGGGTAATATATAATATAGGGAAGTGGGAACCATTTGGGATACGCTATTATAACATCAGCTTCTGGTCAAAATCTATATCTGTACTGTATCTACAATGTAACACTCTACACTGTATATCTATACTGTATCTATAAGGTAATTTTATTTATACTGTATCTATAACTACACTGTATCTATAAGCTAACTATTTATACTGTACCTATATCTATACTGTATCTATAATGTAACTATATCTGTACTGTATCTATATATATAACTATAACTATATCTATACTGTATCTAGAATGTAACTTAATCTATACTGTATTTATACTGTAACTATACTGTCTCTATAGCTATGCTGTATCTATAATGTAACTACAGTGGATATAAAATGTCTACACACCCCTGTTAAAATGCCAGGTTTTTGTGATGTAAAAGAATGAGACAAAGATAGATTACGTCAGAACTTTTTCCACTTTTAATGTGACCTATAATGTGAACAATTCAATTGAAAACCAAACTGAGATCTTCAAGGGGTGAAAAATAAAAATAAAAACCTTACAATAACCTGGTTGCATAAGCGTGCACACCCTCTTATAACTGGGGGTGTGGCTGTGTTCAGAATTAACCAATCACATTCAAACTCATGTTAAATAGAATTCATTACACACCTGCCATCATTTAAAGTGACTCTGATTAATCACAAATAAAGTTCAGCTGTTCTAGTAGGATTTTCCTGACATTTTCTTAGTTGCATCTCAGAGCAAAGCCATGGTCCGCAGAGAGCTTCCAAAGCATCAGAAGGATCTCATTGTTGAAAGTTCTCAGTCAGGAGAAGGGTACAAAAGAATTTCCAAAGCATTAGATATACCATGGAACACAGTGAAGACAGTCATCATCAAGTGGAGAAAATATGGCACAACAGTGACCAAGAACTGGACGTCCCTCCAAAATTGATGAAAAGACGAGAAGAAAACTGGTCAGGGAGGCTTCCAAGAGGCCTACAGCAACATTAAAGGAACTGCAGGAATTTCTGGCAAGTACTGGCTGTGTGCTACATGTGACAACAATCTCTCGTATTCTTCATATGAATGGGCTATGGGGTAGGGTGGCAAGACGGAAGCCTTTTCTTACAAAGTAAAACATCCAAGCCCGGCTGAAGTTTGCAAAAACAAACATCAAGTCTCCCAATCAATGTGGGAAAATGTGTTATGGCCTGATGAAACCAAGTTTGAACTTTTTGGCCATAATTCCAAAAGGTATGTTTGGCGCAAAAACAACACTGCACATCACCCAAAGAACACCATACCCACAGTGAAGCATGGTGGTGGCAGCATCATGCTTTGGGGCTGTTTTTTTTCAGCTGGAACCGGGGCCTTAGTCAGGGTGGAGGGAATTATGAACAGTTCCAAATACCAGGCAATTTTGGCACAAAACCTTCAGGCATCCGTTAGAAAGCTGAAGATGAAGAGGAAGTTCACCTTTCAGCACAACAACGACCCAAACCACATATCCAAATCCACAAAAGCATGGCTTCACCAGAAGAAGATTAAAGTTTTAGAATGGCCCAGCCAGAGCCCAGACCTGAATCCAATCGAACATCTGTGGGGTGATCTGAAGAGGGCTGTGCACAGGAGATGTCCTCGCAATCTGACAGATTTGGTGCGCTTTTGCAAAGAAGAGTGGGCAAATATTGCCACGTCAAGATATGCCATGCTAATAGACTCCTACCCAAAAAGACTGAGTGTTGTAATAAAATCAAAAGGTGCTTCAACAAAGTATTAGTTTAAGGGTGTGCACACTTATGAAACCAGGTTATTGTGAGTTTTTTATTTTTCCCCCTCAAAGATTTCAGTTTGTTTTTCAATTGAATTGTTCTCGTTATAGGTCACATTAAAGGTGGAAAAAGTTCTGAGATGATTTATCTTTGTCTCATTCTTTTACATCACAAGAAGCTGGCATTATAACAGGGGTGTGTAGACTTTTTATATCCACTGTATATCTATACTGTTTCTACAATGTAACTTAATCTATACTGTATTTATACTATATTTATAGCTATACTGTATCTACGCTGTAACTATATTTTTTCTGCAGTGTATGTTACTGATCTATACTGTACTTCGATGCTAAACCCTTACTAAACACAGACTATCAGTACAATACACACACACACACACGTTTGTTTTTATATCCTCATGGGGCCCTGAAAAACTAAATTGCATGCTCCCTTGCCCTAATCTTAACCCTAAACCTAACCCTAACCCTTACCCTAATCTAAACCTAACCCTAACCTTAACCTCAATAAAGTAACATTTATGCCTACACTTTACCTAGATGTAATGCCTAACCTTAACCCTAAACTTAAGCAACAACGCCTGGACCTTAACGAAACCCCAATTCTAACTTTAAAATCAATTGTAAGTTTAACCCTAAATCTAAACCCTGAGCTGGAAATTGACTTTTGCCTCACGGGGACCGGCAAAAGGTCCCAATGAGGACAATTTTTTCTGGTTTTACTATACTCATTGGGAAATTTGGTCCCCATGAGTTCAGTAAGACCTAACCCACACACACACACACACACACCCACACAAACCTACCCAACACACACCCATAACAGCTTTGATTACCATATGAGATACGGACAGCAGATTCAAATGATCACCCCTCCTCACATGACATCACACACAACCTGTCTCTGGCTGGAGGTTGGTAATTAGAGGGAAAATGTGTGTGTGTGTGTGTGTTTGCAGGCCAGTTTGTGAGCGGTCACATCTTGAGCTGACATGTCTTTCTGACCTCCGAAGCCGTAAAGTGACGCACAGTGAGGCGTTGTTGTTCCTTCGCAGGGCCCCATTACTCACTGTCTGAGTCAGCTGTAATTACTAGCCTCGCTGTCTCTCTCCCCCCATCTCTATCCATCCCCCGCCCCCCCGCGCGCGCCCCCCCGCGCGCGCCCCCCCACTCGCGCCCCCCC